>PYAF01001286.1:778043-799303 GCA_007407185.1 Glycine tomentella
AAAATTAATAAATTTCTTATTAATTTATTATGATTATTAACACCCTTACACTTTAGCTTAACATTTTATATTTATATATAGATAAATGAATTCCCATCATAATTAAGCATGTTTATTTCTTATGTTTCATTAATTTTTTAATTATAATACCTTTTCTGTTAAATTAAAAATTTAATTTAACATGTGTTATTATTTCAGTAATTTTTAATTTAATTTTATCATATAACGCCTGAATGATATAATTGTTTGGAATAGAAAAAATGCCAAGTCCAAGCAATAAAACATTTAGTTGTTTGTAAGATTTATCTTATTCTAAGCGTTGACTAGTTTAATCCAATGGAATACCCGAGAAGTTTAGTTTTATTAATGTTGGAAATTTTAATTTGTAAGAAAAGTCAATTCTCCAAATGTCTTCATTTTTCTACCAAATCTATTTTACTTTCAGTTGACCGGTGTACCACAATTTGTTCTTTTCTAGGTTGGGTTGGAAAGTAAATAAATCATGATAGAATTGAATCGAGAGCTTATACCAAACGAAAAAAAAAATAAATGAGAACTGCATGTAATTATAAAGTACAACAACACCTTCTTCAAATTTTGTATGATTACATAAATACTTTCTCATTTTTTAACCATTAAATCCTCCTCTCTTATAAGGATTCACCTCCCTTATTAGAGGATTACTGTAAAATTTGAGGAAAATATTGATAGAGTGTTAGATTAATATTTTTAAACATGAAAGATAATATTAGTGTGATATTTTGAAACTTAAATGAGATTAGTGTAGAAAAAAGTAAATATATAAGAAAATATTAGTGTAATATTTTTCAAACTTAAATGAGATTAGTGTAGAAAAAAAAGTGAATATAATATTTTCAAATATATAAGATAATATCAGTGTAATATTTTTAAACTTAAATAAGATTTGGATAGAAAAATAAAAAGCTCATATAAAGTGTTAATACAATTTGCTCTTAATTATAATGAACAACATTAAAAAAAATAAAAATTTGTATATATTTTTTCTTTAAAGTTTTTATAGGTAATTTTATTCAAGTATTATATATTAAAGATTTTCTTTTCACACCAAAAATGTTATTCTCACTACCTACGTTAGTGATTTTATTATTTTTTGAAAATACCATTCCCACACAAATATGATTTCGTTGTAGAATTATGCAATGGAAGCGTGTTTCTATTTAACAAATTAGGGTAAAAAAACAATAATATTACAAAATATGTTAAACAAAAACATTATTTTGTTGTACAACTTTATAATAAAATCATATTTTTGTTGATTTGTTCTACAGGCAACACAATAATTGGTATAAAACATAATCCAAACATGAATTATAGTGCGAGGCTAACAAAAATTATCAAACTTTGTAATCAACATTAAAGGCCTAAATTAATTTGCACCAATCATATTTCCTCAACCACTTGACATTGTAACTTCATCATAAATAAAAATATTTCAATTCATGTAAACTCTAAAAATCCATTTGGAAAATTAAAAAAAAAAAGGACAACAAATCAAATATTCTTATCAAAAATTGAAATGGAATCATAATTTCATTCTTTTTATTTTTCAAACGAACAACGGAATCATGATTCCATTGTTATATGGTTTGTGACACAGAATGAAATCATGATTTTGTCATACATCAAAATTCAGATAATACAAAAGTCATGATTCCACTATGTGTCACAAACTATAATTTTGATTTTGTGGTGTTACAAATTCTAAAAAAAATATCACCAAGTCGCAGAATATTGCTACCAAGAAAAGGAAAGAAAAAATAGTGTGAGAGACGATGGGAAAAGGTGGGGGTGTTGTGAGAGAGGAAGGAAAAATGTTGGAAGTGTAGGAATGTTAGGAGGGTAGGAAGATAATTTGGCGGATGTTGTTTTTGTGAATAGCAAATTTGGTAGCATGAATAGCAGCTCCCAACATAGAAACACGGGCAACGGGCCTCAAGCCCAAATCAAAGGTTGCATGCATAACAATAAGAACAGCAATTTTAAATAAACAAATAAATAAATGTACTTTCACGTACCCACCTCTTGCCTGGGGAATGTTCATTCCATCGGATTCACTCAATGAATTTTACAATAACTAAATAAATTGAATTGATGCAGAACAATTTAATTAATTAGTATATTTTATTTTAAATTTGAATCAGACTAATTATAATTATTTTAAATTTTATATTTATTTTTCCAATCTCATCACACACTTAACTTCTTTATATTTATAAACTATTAATTTTATATGTTTTAAACTTGAATATTAATTTTTTTTTCTCTGCTTGTATCATTTTTTTTTATCCATTTGACCTTTATATTTAATTTTATTATTTTTATCATCTAACTTCTTTATCATATTTTTTTATAAAGAGATTAATGAGATATATAAAGTTATAGTTGAAAAAAAGAGATAAATATCAATTAAAAATACTATTAACGTTTAGAATTAATTTAAGTTATTCACCAAAAAAGAGAATTAAGTTAAGTTCGTCTAAAGTTATTACATAATAAAAAAAATTAGTTTGTATTACTATAAAATTTAAAATTAAAAGAAAAACCTATGAAGACAAAATCTCAAAATATAATAATATATATTTTAACTAAATGACTCATACAAAATTAACTAATTTGACTACCAAACGTTTGGATTAACTAACATAAAATTATTTTAGCTTAAATGAAAGATACGTGTTATCTAAAAAAATAGTTTGAGTTGTTTGGTTCAAATTAAACAAACAAAACCATATTAAATTAATCCATTTAAATATAGTTAATTAATTTTTATTTCCTTAAATTGAAACTAATTCAACTTGTGAATATTCCTAATGGCCCATATAATTAAGAATGGACAGGGTTCTAAATATATACTCATAACCAACCTAAAAATAGAAACTTAGGTCTGTTTCGATAAAAAAAAAAAAAAAAATTGTTGTCATCTGATTAGTCTGAATTAGGTTTTGGTTTGATAAATTTCATCCACCCCAATTTCACCTGAACTCGCCTTTTTTTTAAAAAAAAAATCTATATCTATTTCTATTTTATTTTTTAAATAAAAAATAATAGTAGTATATATATTTATGACCCTATGCATCGAGTTAAAGACCAAAAACTGTCAAATCGTTATCACCTTGTTGGATTTGGATTAAATTTCTCCCGTCCCAAACCGTCCTTAGCCGCCCTTATGTTTAACTTTAATCATCCTTCATGGACACATGAACTGGGCACAAAGATATCAATGGCAGTCACAGAGCTGCTCATGAAAAGAACCAATTAATCGACTCAACATGATGACACAAAATAGGATATTCTGTTCAGCACTCAATGACAGATTAATATAATTAGGTCTGCTATTACCGGTCCTCCTAAATAATATCAAGATCCAATATCAAATTTGATAGGCAAATGATAACCTTTTAGGATATTGGTTAAAAAATTAAAAAAAGAATTTTTTTTGTTGAAATATATAAAAAAAAAAAAAAGTTGTCTTAAGGCAATTTTTTTTTGTGTTTAACTATAATTTTTACAATATATTTTTTTTTTTAATTCCTTATTAAGTGCCCAATACCCATTTTGATAAAGTAAATATATGAAGCTTGGCAGGAATCAAAATTAATGCCTTACACGGTTTACACCTACTGGTTCCCCATTGCTACTATTTTCAATTAGCCCTTTGAGGCTTGTGGATAAACTGCAGAGAGTTGACAACTTGGAATAATGGCACTTAATTGGCAGAGATTTAAGGGAAAGGGAAAATTTGTGTTAATTTCGTAGGCAATTATGTGAATTATGTGACGCCACCAGAACATAGAATAGAAGAGCAATAACACATTTTCCACGTATCAACGTCAGTGGAGTGCAAAATTTAGACAAATGAGCCAGCAAGTTGTTTCTCCTTTGCCGTCCTATAATCCTATATTACAAATTCACGCCCCTTTTGTTAGTTCAATTAGCATAATTAAGATTGTAGCTAGGTAGGATCAGCATTTAAATCATAAGGCTCTGACTCAATCCCTGACTTTTTTGGGGTACGTATGAATGTATGCTATGGAAGCAACATTACTACAGCAGAAGCAATGCATAGCTATTTAAAGTCTGAAACCCCTACTTTCGAATTTATTTCACTTTTCTACCGTTTTAACATTTCTGTAATTAAATTTTACATAGTTTGATTAGAAAGCTCTTGAAATATAAATAGTTTTACACAGTAAAATTATCACAATAGTAATTGACAATTTAAAATTCTTTTAAATTATCAGTCCATAATCTATTTTAAATTATCAGTCCATAATATTAAACTCAATGTATACAATTATACTATTCATTCCTCTGCCTGCCTAAAAAAACAATTGGGGGCCACATAAATGAATAATTTACCCTTTATACTAGTCATTCCTACAAAGCTAACTATGACATGCAAAATAAAAAGGAATTTCACATATTCATGTGGCATTATTTTCATTTATCAAAGTTGTGTTATTATTTTGACTATTGAAAATGTCACTGCAATTGTTACCCTCTATCAAAAATCTATTTAATGGAGCCTAATGTAGCATATTAAGTGCTTATGTAAAGCCTATTAAATGCCTCATATGCATCCACACGTTACCTAACCATTATGGTATACAGGCTAGCAAAAAGACTATTTTTGGGACGTATATTTTTTTTTAAGAAATGAAGTGATAATAGGTAAGTATTTGAAGGATTGAAGCAATGCTAGGTTAATTTATTTTAGGTACATATGAATCTGAAATTAAAGAGATGAAACATGAATTTTTTGGGGGAAAAAATGTGTTAACTATCTGCTACTGCTACATGATATACCATGTCGGTTGGGGCAGGGATTGTTGTAAGGTGGGTGGTTTTGGCTTCTCTGTTTTATGCGATGTGTAGGAAGCATGAGTTTTGTGGTTGCTTTCATGTTACTATGTTGGCTTTGAAGTTGAAGAAGACGTTGTGTTTGTGTTTGCTTTTAACAGGTACCATCTTAATTGCTTTTGGGGATAAAGGTTCGTTGTTTTGGTCATACGGGTCTTTATAGTAGGATTTGGATTGGAGGTTTGTTTATTTTGTTGTGTTTGGAACCTAAGTTGTTGAAAATTTGTTTGGGCATATAGATTTGTCTGCATTTTTAATAAACACAAACCAATAACCGACTAAGACAAAACCAAGGAAGCACACAATTTATAGTACGATAATATTACTTGAAACTACATTGGATCACAACTAAAATCATGATTTGATTTAATCCCAACCTTCATCCTTATAAAGGTCTTATGTTATCTCTTCAATTCCTCAAATTTTCGCATGTCGTTATTTTAATCTTTCTGTCAGTATACC
This sequence comes from Glycine tomentella, assembly GCA_007407185.1. NCBI lineage: Eukaryota > Viridiplantae > Streptophyta > Magnoliopsida > Fabales > Fabaceae > Glycine > Glycine tomentella. The sequence goes on from PYAF01001286.1 coordinate 783,408, forward strand.
ATGTAAATGTTCAGATGGAGTTCCACAAGTTAAATAAGCATGTAGTGTGTGTTTGTTTTTAGGTTTAAGACTCTAACATTCATTTAGGCAAAATAACAAATAGTTGTTTGTACATTTGACTACTTTTGAAATTTCTGCAAATGTAAAAGCAAACAAATCCTTACTCCTTAGAGATAAAAGATGATAAAAACACTAACGTGGTGACTTTTTTAATGAAGAGACTTAATCGTTACAGATCTTTGATATATATAATAAATTACCTACACATGAATTTGTGGAATGAAAATGGAGTTAATTAACTTGCCCTATTACCAAGGTTAAGTAAAAGGAACAAATAGCATCACTCTTAAGTAAAATAGCCCACAATTGCAATGTACTAGCAATTGTAGCCGCATTTATAATTGTGGCTATAACATCAAGGTTTTTGTACTTTTTGCAGCTACATATGACCACATTTACAATGTATTGGTCTTTTTTGTCAGCGATAGTTTAAGCTATTAAACATTGCAAAATTTCAACCACAATCACAATTTTCAAGTTTGCTTATTATTTGAGACATTATAAGCCATCTGTAGTTTCTTCTTTATGGTGTTACTTGAAAATGAAGCAGATGCAGAAATACAAAGCCAAATGGTTCAAGAAAGTGGTTTTGACTACTAAAGTGTTCCTTTAAATGTACTTGGGGAAAAAGGAAAGCAAAATCTCTTTCTACTAAATCAAAACCATACTAGATTTAAGTTTTTCTTGAAGTGGTGTTCACCCAGAATTGACATGGAATCTCTTCTGTTCGCTTGATATTGGATGAACTATGCTATTATTGACATTAACGAAACGATACGGGATACAACCACGGAATCCAGATTAAATCCATATATAAATTGAGCAAAGTATCATGTGAATATAATGCAAAATACATAAATATCTTTTCCTTAAAAAATATATAAAGCACCAATGTAAATGGCTGCAATAAGGAGGGGAAAGAAGGCCATAAAAAAGCTGAATCCAACCATACAAATTGTGTAGATCATCAAAATGTGTCCATCTTAATCCTCCCACGTTTTCAAGCTCCTGCATAGCAAGATCCACGAGAGGAATTTAAAAAAAGGAATAATGATAATAGTCAGTGGGGGCAAATTGCAATAACTTTGTTAATTAATTTGCAGCTTTGCATGGGAAATGACTTTGATCAGTTTTCATTCTTTCTTCCATTAAAAGATGACATGTTAGCAAAAATCACATAAAGTGGTCCCTTTCCCCTTTCCTTTTTCCTTCTCTAATATTGTTTACCATTACTGTCCAAGAAAAAAAATAGATAACCAGCAAAGTACCTGATAGATAAGGAACAGTGCAGCATTGTGCAGTTCAAGTTTGTGGTCAGTGATGAGAATTAGGAGAAGAAGATGATGGCTTGTCAGCACCAACTCCATCCTCTCCTTGGATTCTAGAAGGAATGCAGAACCCTGGCAATGCATCAGACAGAAACCTGCTGCCAAAGATTGACGCTTGTTGAATTGGTTGTGACTTGTGATGTTCTGATGTTGGAATCTCACTCCAAGGACGAAGTGATGGTGAGAAACTGGACTGAAGGGTCCCCCTTTGGGAAAATGCAGCAGAACCACCTTGGCCTAGAAGTGCTGGTGAATTGACCATGAACCCGGTTCTGTTCATATCTGTGCTTGCATCACTGTTCCAAGTGACAATCCTGGGGTAATTAGCCTCAAATCCCACTTGAGTTGAGCCAGAGAAGAGGCTTTGGTCATTGGAAGGTGTTTGTGTCTGGTTTGCACCTGCTTGGGACTGGCCATGAATCAAACCAGGGTCTTGGAAGGAGTGAAGGGAAAGGCCAAGATCCTCAGTGGAGTTGTTGTTTCTTGAGATTATATCGGGAGGATAGGTTTGGAAATTGATGGAGGAGGTTGCAGTGGTTGTTGGAAAGAAGGCTATTGCATCAGTGTCAATAGGTGAGGGAATGAAAGCTGAATGGTGGTTATCATGGTCCTCACCTAATTGCCTTTGCAGCTGAAAATTGTAACCAGAAGACTCAGATTGTTCTGCTGCAATGGCCATGCCACTTGACCCTGCATTGTTGTTGTTGTTGTTCTCAGCATCTGCAGCCGTGTTAGGAGTAGGGTGCCATGGAGGAAGCTCAGCAAGCTTATCAATAGCATTCTTGGCCTTCTTGATGAGCCAGTCCACGGCTTTGCTTGGTCTATCATAGCCTAAACGATCTTGAACATCATAGAACTCAATAGCAGTGTGTGCTGAGAGCCTAACCCTTCGATCACGAGGACCCTTTGCAGTGTAAACCTTGCTGTGCCTATCTTTTCTACCTGTGGACCGAACAATGTGCCCTCCTTGGACTTGAACAATCTCTCCCCCAGTGCTCTTCATGCCCATTCCCAGCTTCTTCTATTGTGCTTTCTGCATAGTTTAAGTTTAGTCCCCTTTGCAGTTTGCACAACTTGTTGATGAGTGATGACAATTGACACCCCCCCACTTTATATGCTCATAAATTGTTCTTCCTTTTTTGATTCTTGTGTCTATAGGGTGAGATTCAGATTCCTTTTTTCTTTTACTCGTCTAAAGGGTTTCTTGTAGGTCTTGTTGAGGTTGGTAATTTGGTATGGTAGTATAGTACGCTTTGATTTTTCTTAGTTCCTGACACTATTCAATGTGGTTACTTGTTGAGGCTTCATCTGCCAGCTACCGAGGGTTCTGCTTCTGCTGCCACTGCTGCTGATCCCAAAAAACCAAAACCTGCAATTGCAACCTCATAGGATTCCCTATCCAATAACACTAGCACAATGGATATACATAAACACACACACACACACACACACACACAACACAAACAAAAGCTAATTGCTAAATGCTATCTTGGTGACTGACTCACGTGTCTGGTTTTTATCTACACACAAGGAAGTCAAAGGACATAGTAAATATTTTTAGTAGATTGTTACAGTTGGAGTTTCTTTGTTTACGTGGGCATCCCAAAATATTTGTGAAGAGTATGCAGATTCATTTCAACTTTCAATGACTTGAACTGGTTGGTTGTTGTACTGGGAGGGGGGTAAAAACACAAACTACAATAGGACATTGAACTCTGTGACTGGTCCAACTTTTGATTGAGCTAAGGAGATCTCACATGGGGTTGCAAGAAAGAATGGGAAGGGGGAGGAAAAAAATGGTACCTGTGGCCTATGAGAGCTTGTTGATGCTTCTGCAAAGAGAGGCAGAGTGTGCTCAGAGAAGAGATTAAAGATCTTTTGGTCCGTTTTTTAAGCCCACAAAACTCAAATGTATAAGTAATAATAAGGCCTGGTCACAAACCCCCCACTCATCTCTTTGGAGTTTAACCAACCCCTCAACTTTCTCCTCACTAAGATATACTATATATTAGTATAGTATATAGTATATACTCACTCACTCTTGAAACTTTGTTTAATAACTCTAGATGGATGCTAGTGATGAGCTATGATTAAGGTCATGGATGATAGAGGGGTAACTCTCAATGGCCATCTCTTCTACCCACACCTTTTTAAGCCTTTGATAATGACATCTAACAGCTTTTTTGGTTTCTTTCCTATATGTACTTTGCAGCTTCACTAATAAGAAAATGTGTGATTTCGCTAAAAGGAACCACATCCACCACTGTGCATTCTCATTACTCTCCTACACTTTTTCTTCCAACTAAAATAATCATGTCTCCCTATGAGACATTCAAAAGAGAGGAATTTTTGCTCAACTAGAACAACAAGGGGTATGCAACATGCACTAACGAGCTTGTTGCTTATCAAGTAGTACTATTAGCAAGTTATGGCAACTCGCTCTATGAATTAATTAACCTGCAATTTAATGCTTAACTTTTTCTCCTCTTCTTCTTTGGTAGATTTTAATGCAAAACTTTAACATGGTGATGCGGGCTACTTGCATGTGGACTTCAATAAACTATAAAATCCCTTTTCTTGTACTGTGTTTGGGGTAAACGAGAAGTTTTAGCATATATTAAATTATCTTGAAGGTGTTAACACTATTCAATAGCATTTAGTAACTTTTTTTATCAGCTAAAGTACACATGAATTTTTTAAAAATTTTATTTTGTTAGATATTGATTAAGGTGTGGATCCCTAACTACTCTCCACACGGAAGCCCTAACACCACCATATGGATTAGAATTATTTGTTTTTTACAAAAAAAAAAAAAAAAAAAAAAAAAAACATTTGTAGAGATTAAAGAAGAAAGACAACGTGTAGGGGTCGGGTGAGTGCAACTGTGGATGTGGGGTGGAGATTGAGATCATTCATTGCAAATTAATATTGTGGGGAAGGGAAAGGAATAATGCATCTGAAGAGTGCTAATACTACTAGCAAATCAGTATGTGCTACGCTAACATTCTTTCCAAGTTTTCTTCAATTTTGATTTTAGTTTTTCATTTGATGATGATCTTCTCACTTGTAGTACTTTCTAACCGTTCTTCCTCTTGCATTTTGAGTCTAAACTAAAATACATTTAAAAATGAAAAGAGAAAATACGTACGTTTTCTTCATTTAATTGTGAATTTGACATTAATTTATTCTCAATGTAAAGCTTATATTCTAGTATTTAATTATAATAGCAACCATTTATATATGTTTAAATGGAGGATTTTCTAAGGAAAATGGGAATAATATGTATTTTTTTAAATAATTGAGGAGAACCAAATATAAGATGCTTACAAAAATGAATATATAATTATCAAAATATTACATTATTATTTTATTCCTCTTATTTCACAAATTTATAAATAAGAGGAACATTTTCAAATGAAAAATCAACCCTTCCATCTATGAGTAAAAATAGGCTAGGACACTCATCGGGGCTTAAAACCTAACTCATTTAAGATTTAGTCCAACCTGTCTAAGAAAAAAAAAAGTTAGGTTCAAACTTTTTAAAAATTCATTCAAGTAGGTAAAGTTTCTAAGATTTGAAAAAGGTCAATTAGACTTGACAAGGTATGTTTATAAATAATATTAGACTCAAATATGTTTTTCATCTCTGATATATACTCAAATTTTACATTTGATCTCCAATAAATTTTTGTTTTGTGATGGGTTCTTAATATTTGAAAAATTTTATGCGAAGTCCCTACCGTTAAAAGAGATTTATTAACCGTTGATGTGATCATTAATTCGATACATCGACAAATTACCTAAAATTAAGAGAGGGTTGTATTTCCAAAAGGTAAAGAACATAGAAAGAAGGGAATTAGATTTTATTTTTCATAGAGGTAATTATAAAAAACAATATGAAAATTGGAGTTATTGGTAGCTCGATATTAATCTTCATATGTACAAAGAAGAAAGTTAAAATTCAAATGATTTTATTACGTTCACATACATGTGGATGAATGATATATTTAGTTGAATTTGTATTTAATTTTTTTCATTTGTAAATTTTGTTGATCATCGACAGTCAAACATCACAAATAATGATATTAATCTATGACGCATTTAAAAAAAAAAAAAAGTTGAACTACTTCCATAACGTCTAGTTTACACCAAGTTGGGTAAGGTAATTAGCGGAAAAGGGTGTGTAGGGTTTATGAGATGACTTAAATATAGTGGATATGCCCACAAATCCCTTTCAAGTTTCATAAATAATTTTTGCAAGTTTATTCATGTAGCTGCTTCTAAGATGTATATAGATCGATGAGACTAGCCGCCCAAATCTTTTAGTAATGACACATGTTTCTTCTTATATGTGAGTCAACAGAAAAATGAGTAATATACAGATATCTTAACATTATAAAAATATTATTCTAGTTCCTAAAAGTATTAAATAATAGTTATTTAATTTTCAAAGTTATAATTATATGTACTAATATTATTATTATTTGTTAATTTTATAAATTTAAATGACATATTTTATAATTTCATATATTAAATTGACCAATACTCATAATTTTACAAGCTAATTTAGTATATTATAGTACTAGTTTTACTATTGCTTTATTATGTTGTTTTCACTTTTATTTTAGACACTTGTTCAGGTTTGTTGGTGGGTATATCATTAATTTATATTGCGATCTGAAACAAAGTTTTAAATTGTGGTTCGTGAGACAATTGGTACCTCATTAACAGAGTTAATGAATTCTTTGTGACCTCATCATAATTGCAATTACAACTGCATTAACAGCATTTTGTTTGACAATTGTTTGTAATCTTAAGATTTGGCAAGTCTACATAACTACCATTGCAACTCTAATTTAAACCTTGATGCCTAGGCAATGTTGTTTTTGTTTTTCATCATATGAAGAAAAAATTAAATGCATGTTAATTTATTAGAGCTAATTCTGATATTGATCGGAAATATGACTAGAATCTTGTATCTTGTACTTAAAGTGAAGCACCTAAAAAATGAACAATAAAAGGTTGAGTAAGGCATCTGCTAAAAACCATGAAAGCAACACACATTTGTTCCTTCTTCTTTTACAAGCATTGGAAGCTAAGGATGCACATCAACACTTTACTTTCTTCTCGCTTTAATTATTCTTTTCCTCTTTATTTTCTGATCGTATTTGAACTTTTACTGATATACTTAACGACTTACAAATTGACACTGATAGATAAAAATTAAAAATGAATTTTTACAAATAATTCATGACGTCTTTTAAATATGTACCGAGAGTCACTAAATTAGTAACAATTATACCATCAAATAAGATTTGTATTTGATATTTACGGCTAGCTATATATATATATTCTCTTATTATTGTGGAACTGTGAACATTACAGTGGTGCTTGTAATTTTGCACTATTTTGAACTTTTGGTCTTCTTCTCTATTATTATTGCATTACATTGCATTACAATATTGGTCAAAGTATCTCTCTTTTCTGGTCGGGGTCGGTTAGTACATATACTTTAAGAGTTACCCTCACTTGCACGTTACTCAAATGTATTGACCAAAACTTAGGTACCCAACGTAAAAATATATCAGCTTCATAGTTTTGACAGGGCCCTAAAGTCGCAGGTAATGTAAATATATATGATGTAATGTAAGAACAAGAAACTAATTTGTACAAACTCTATTAATGTGCCATTCATTAGGAAACCTTCAGTTTGGGCTACTCTGCAAATCCTTAAAGAGAGTAATACTTCCATGTCAAATTTTGACATGAAATATAAGGACCAATAATTTGATATAAAAAAAAACACTAAATTATCATTTTATAATATATCTATCATTGGAAACCAAACTAATGTTACTTAATTATATAAAACACAAAAATACTCATTACTCTTAATCAAAGGATCAATCCTTTGTTATAAACAACATAGTAACAAGTTAAAAAAAATTGACATTCACAATTTTATTGCACGTGAAGAGGCTGCGTCTGAAATTCAAACTTGTAATCTATCACAAGGCGACGACAACCGTATACCGATACATCAAGGATTATACCTTATTCTTATTCTTGAATGTACAATTTTTTTAAAAAAAGTTATAAGATATTTTAATTTAGTAATTATCTTGATAACTGTATAGTATAAAAAACTATTAACATCAATCTATATAGTTAATTTAAACCTTTAGAGTGACATTTTTTATTAAAATTATTTATTACATAAAATTTTGATAGATATTTTTTCTTATTAAATTCTAGTACTTTTAGATATTTTACAAAATATTTAAAATCAAATTCAAGAGTTAATGTTAATAAAATTGTATAATTTTATGTTCGAATTTAGATTTATTCATTAATAAATAATTTATATTCTTGGTATAAATTTTTGCTATAATATATAGTTTGGCATGACTTTCAATTAAGAAAAGTATTCCTAAATATCGAAACTTTTATGCAAAATAAAAGTAAGGACGCTACATTATAAAAAGTACATATGCGAAAGCCATGTTAACATTTGGACTCTAGCACAGCCAAGGTGGTGATTATGCAGGGCTGCAATTAAATTCAATGTTGTCTGCTAGAATGGACTCCTAGTGAACTCCTCCAACACTATTTATATATGCATGCCTAATTAGTTTGAAAAATAATTCATGGATAAGCAACATTTAGATGACACTTAGAGAAAAAAGAAAAAAATATAGATAATATATATATATATATATATAAAATAAAAAGACAAAAATAAGAAATAAGAAATAAGAAATAAGAAATATTAAATATTAAAAAATGTATAACATGTATAAGTGTTTACTAAATAAGATTTCTTCGTTCCTCTCTTTTTCTTTAGAAGCCAAGTCACTCTCACGCATGCAACTCGCTAGTCTACAATTAAATTCGCAACTTGCCATGCCGGTAACCACACTTTCGAAAAGTTACACTTAGTCGGTTTAAAAAGAATGGTAAATAATTAAAGAAGCTATTATAGATACAATCTTGTTAAGGAATGTATAAATATTTTTATTTAAAAATTACGTTGAAAGTATATTTATAATCAATTAATCACAATAAAAGTATATTAACAGTAAATTTTAGTAAAAATAATAAGAGTTAAATTTCTATACAATATAAAAGATTTTTTAGTGTGTCAATCATCTAAAATTATGTTAATATTGACTTTAAAATTAGTTATTAAAAATCAATCAATTGATCGTACGCAACAAATATTTGTACATGATTGACAGTGTTCCATTGCATTATAATTAAATTTGATTTTTTAAATTTTTATCTCTTAATCAATGTTTTAAGACACTAATAAATATTTCTCAAAGGATTAAACTTAGTTAATTGAGTATGATATGTAAATTATTCTGAATCAACTTACACTATTTTTTATTCGGATAAAAAAAGATATTTATCGAATATAGCACTGTTACGTAGATTTGCAATTTGCTTTCTGATATATAGAAGTAACTCACATGGTGGAAGCTATCTCTCCAATTCTCCTCAACTAATTAAGCTGCATATCTTCCACTGAAGGCATTTGAAAGCGAGAGAGAGAGAGAGAGAGAGAGAGGCTGGTGTGAGATGATGGTGCATGCATGCTGGTAGAGACAAAAGTACAGAACAATGTGAGTCCTAGAAAAGGACAATGGCAGTGATAGATAGAGGCTGAGGCTGAGGCTGCAACCTCTCCATATTCTGAGTCTAACTCTAAAAATGATGTAAAAAACAATGAAATACACCAAACAGGCGCGTGATCCAAGATAAGATATTTAATGGCCTGCTGCCACTGATCATATTATACTCTTCATTACAAGCTGGTGTGTGTGTGTGTGTGTGCCTCTCATCTCATCACACCAAGATAGAGACAAATACAGTAAGGAATGAACCTTGTTTGAATGCAATTTATGATAAGGCCATTCTTCACAACACGGGCCAAGTCTTTCTTGCCTATAAACTTTGAATTACACATTCAGCTAATTTATTGCTCAACTGACATGTATCTATCAAGCATCAAATTAAATACACTCACAAGTCACAGATAATACCAGAATAAATAAATGCACTGACAAAATGATCGATGATAATAATTTTTTAACTAAGGAAATTTTTTTGGCGATAAATCAAACCATTGTTTCCTTGAAGCATTGAGAATTCATTTAAAAGATTAATTTCTTTCAATAGATTATTTTCATACATACTTAAAAGATAAAATTATCCGTCAAAACTATATCAAAATGTTAATACTCACAAAATGATATATGCATATCTATCATTGTCTATTTAATTTAATTAGAATGTAACTTAAACGTAATATACAATTATAGGTTGAATCTCTCTAGTTTTTTTTCCTTACATTTATACCAAAATTAGGGGTTTGACTTTGAGCTCCGTTTCCTCCCATGTTTTTAGGGCTTTCCAATAAAAAATTTATAAACTTTATGGTAGAAAATGCATGGTTGACACTTGGTTGGGTCGGGTCCTAATTGTTCCCTTTTACGACCATTACATGAAAATGAAGCAGAGCAAAAAGAAAAATTCAACTAGGGCAGAACCAAAATCCAATGACAGAATGATTGGTCTTTACAATGCTCACTGGTGCAAAGAACATATGCACTTGTGCTAACAATCTGCATCCCAAAGCAACGTGTTGTTGTACCCTAATGGATAATTAATTGATTGCGCATGGTTCAGAGGACAATCAAAATGGTGTGTCCCACTTGTAAATGTGACCGTGGCCCCCCAAACTGTTCACAAGTAAAACTTTTGCCTTTTGATACAAATTCACAATATGTAAAATTACTAATGTATTGAGCTAGATATTTATAAAAATCCATGACAATTTTAAAATGTACTCATCTTGGACTGGGAAGCAAGATTGCAACTTGACCTTCAGTTCAAACCAACATTCATCCATATATTCCACCATTCGCCATTTTCAATATACTATATATAGCTGCATTGAAAGAAATTTGTATTCTTTGAAAACCAACCTAAATTAAATTTGAATTGTACTACATGGTCCACCATTCCTTTAGAATCAAGAAACAGAAACGCACTTGTCTTTTCATGGGAAAAAAAACAGCAGCTGTTGAGAAAGGAAGGTGTAGCAGATCTGACATGGTTAAATATAACCAAGACAAGGGTAGTAACATAACATTACTCTACAAAAGCGAGGGGCAGAAAGCACTGTTGCGGAAATTACACTGCAAAAGTTTTTTTTTTCTTTCTACTTTTCTTTTTCTTCTTTCGGCCTAATAATTTGGATAGATTCTAATATTATCCTAATTTTTTAGCTTAACTCGTTCTTATAAATTTAACTTATAAAATGATGAGAGTTGAAGTTTTATAAACTCTTATATAATGAAAAATTATTATATGATTCAAGTCAAATTCAATATTCACTGTATAATTTTAACTAAATTTCATGTTATATGTGTTTGGTTTATATTAACTTTTTTCCGTAAATGAAAAATATCAGTATAAGCATATGTCACAAAGAGATTAGTTAGACTTATAAATATGCATATGATAATTTCGAATCATGTATTAATTATGAGATTTAAGATTTTTTCAAATACTATTTATACACTTACAAAATGGGATGTGCTATTATCATTAAGTCAAAGGTAAAGACTAATCACGACAAAGAATAAAGGAAAAATTTAAACCATGAGAGGAGATAAAATTACAGTCAATTATACATGAATTTTTTAAACCCTAGATAACATATGGTTAAATTATTTTCCTCAAGTTCAACAGCAGATTTCTGGTTCGTTAGTGCGCTGCCTTTTTTTTTTTTGATCTTTTCCTGAAGCTCCCAATCATTCGAACGGTGGGTCCAGTAATATCTTTTCTTTTTACTCGTGATTATGACTTTGGCAAGTTGAGCAAAGGAGGGTGTCATTGTCAAGAATCTCAACCATGAAATTGGTTTAGTACTTTATCTGTTTGGGAGGAACTATACTTTTCCAACATTATTTTTTAATAGTTCTTTAAAAAAAAGAGTTTAAATACAGGCCCTTTTCACAGCTTTATTTATTTTTGTTGCAAGATAGCAAACCTTTCGGAAAAAGGCACCAATCTCAAATTATATAAACTAATGGGTAGTCATGGAGGGAAAGAATCGACAGTTGATCATTATGCATCAATTGGAATTTGCTTCAACCTCTTTTGGTACATAATTTGTCTCAACTTTTGTTTGCTAGATTTTTTTATTTTTAATTTTTAATTTCTTAGATGTTTGCTAGATTTTTACACATGATATTAATGTCTCGAGTGAGCTAGACCTGTCAATTTTAATTTGGTCAGCTTCCAGGTATATATATATATATATATATGTGTGTATATATATATATATATATATGTGTGTGTATATATATATATATGTGTGTATATATATGATTATTTAGTCCCATTTTTTATGAGTGAGGTCACTGCTTAGACCATCAAGGCATCCACTTAGTTTGATTTTTATTTTCGTTGTGATTGTGAGAGTATATGTGATAAATGAAAATGGATCCCCACTCACCTTCCATCTCTATCTGTCAGTGTCCATGGAGCTGTATGTATAATTAATAACAATGAGATGAGACAAACAATCTCACTCGATCAAACACATACTGATCCAAATTTATTATAAGATCAGTTCAGAAAGTCCAAACTTACTTTATTAATTGGTATAAAAATTTACTAAGAACAATTGTACAGCAAGGCTCTTCATTTTCCTTACGCCAAATATGGGCTTCAGGAAAAAAGTTAAATCTACGATATATAGTTCTATACATTTGAAATTGTTTTAATTTCTTTCCCTCCTTTTGCTGTTCGAAAATTTTAAAAAGATACTGCTTTTTACTAAAATTGAACATATATATATAATGGGCATATTGATCAATTCAAAATAGGTGGAGAAAATAAAGTTGCTTATAAAAATGAGATATAAATTAACTATGAATCTAATAGTAAAATGTTTAGCATTACTGCGCAGGTAAGAAAGTAGATAATGGAATAATGCATTTTTTGGGTGTGTGTGTGTGTGTGTGAGAAAACGGCAGTGTATAAGTTCTAATTGGGTGCGGTCTTATTTGAGTTATCCTTTACCCTAAAGGAAATTATACATACAACTTGCCAATAGTTGGAAAAGGGTGATATACTTTAAGGACCACTAAAAAAGTTTAGCTACCGTAGAAGTAAGTATAAAGTTAAGATGCCTCTCTCTTTCTTACTTTGATGTACGTATATTTATAATTCCACAACTTTCTTCGACTAAGAATTAGAAAAGTCTATATTCACAGCAGTTGATTAACTTATTAACAAATTGGTAGATATATACAGAATTGACTGACTAATGGAAGATCTACAATATCTTAAATAAAAAAGAATTAAGTTATTAAATGAAACTAATAATTTGACAAATAATTATGGCAAGTTTTGACCACCATATATTGAAACTAATAATTTGACAAAAAGAGTTAAATGAAAAGAGATAAAGAATTAAAATGCAATAAAAAAAAGGTTAAAGAATCAACCTAAAATAAAGTTAAAAAATTAGTTTATTGACTTTGCTAAGAAAAATCAATAAGTTTTATCAACATACAATAACAAAATGTGCCTTAAAGAAATCCTTTTTCTTTCCTTTTTTATTTCTAGGATTGAAAATGAGTCGAGTTCATTTGAGTTCAACTAGACTCAATCAAAATCTAGCATGTATTTCAAGTCAAATTGGATATGAACTTTTGTTTTTGGTTCTAACTTGACTTAATTCAAGCTCGCAAATAATTCAATTCAATTTCTTAGCTTGAATTAATTTAAAATTATAATTAATATAAATACTTTTATTTATTTATTCATTTATTTTGTACCAAAAATTAATATGGAATTAATTATCAATTTAATGATATAAAATATTTATGCCGATCAAATCAAGTTATATAACTCAAATTCAACTTGCTTATTTAATTTAATAAGTTTAACTTTTAACTCAAATTTAACTTATTTAATCCATAAATCAAGTTCAACAAATTCATTATAAAATTGATTAGGTACTACCTATTTTGACCATCACAGAAAAACTTCTGTCCTGAAAATCTTCTTTATCAATGTATATAGCTTCCTGGTATTTACACCTGCTTTATATTAAGTTCACCCTCATACTCTCTTTCTAACTCTTAATTATCTATTATACAAATTTTCTTAAAGGCATACACCCCTTTTGTTTCCAAAACTGCATTTATTACATATACATATTCCAAAATATATCTCCAGAATTATGATTCATAGTTCCAAAGATAGACTTTCATATATTTTTAAATAAAATATTACTTAAAAATTAAGATGATTGATGAGAACTAAAAAAGAAAACATGATAAACCCTTATTTTATATCCATGTTTGTTAGTCTTATTTTCATCCATTAGTGTTCTTTAAATCCTATCTAAAATCTTATTTTTATTATTCTTTAAACCCTAATTTTAAATTATTTTCACCATATATTCATTATAAAATACCTCATTTTCATAATTTTTTTGTGTTTTCCTTCATGTGATAATGCGTTTCAAGGTACACTCATTGATAACTTCATGTGGCATTGAATCACTGAGGTAAACTTGGATTAGAAAATGAATTAATGCACTTAAAGGAAAGAAACCATCGTCAAAAACTTTACTTTTTGTAATTAAGGTGTATAACATATAAAGTTAATGATGAAAGTACCTTGAAACACAATATCACATGAAGCATTGTATAATAATGATGAAAATGCAGTATAATATAAAGAATATATGACGAAAATAGTTTAAAATTAGGATTTAAAGAATAATCAAAATAAGATGAAAATAAGATTTTAGAAAGTAAGACTAACAAATATGGGTATAAGATAAGCATTTATCATTTCTTTCTAGTTTTCATCAATCATCTTAATTTTTAATTGATATTTTATTGAAAAATATATTCATATTCTAGAAGTATATCTCCAGAACTATGAATCGTAGTTTCAGAGATACATTTCTAGATTAGGTAGCAAAAGAGGTGTATTTATTTAAGATAAAGGTTATAATAGATAATTTAGAGGTAGAAAAGGGGTATGGAGGTGTACTTAGGAAAAAGGAGTGTAATAAGTAAGATCCTTTTCTATAGCCTTAGTAGATTGATTGATCCTTTTTTAAGGATATTTTCTTCTTCCCAATAGTGAGAGGAAAAATAAAAAAAAAAACCCTTATGCATAGCCTATACAACAATCTATATGGCCCATACAGATTGACAAACATGTGACCTTGTTATTAACACCATGCTCTAACAAACTGAACTAATGGACCAATTATATTAAAAAATAATTAATGTCGCTATATAAAATACTAAAATTTCTAATGTATATTTAATACACATATAGGTTTGCATAATAAATTTTGTAATAATTAATTTTGATCTAATAATGTATTTTTTTACATATATGTAAATTTTAAATAAAAATTATAAGTTTAAATAAAAATCATAAGTTAGAGACCTGCATGGGCTTATGGATTGGTAATCCATATGGACCTTACAAATTGTCAATCCATACCAACTATTATATACGTAAGGGTACTTTTGATTTTTTTTTTTCTCACTTGTTTAGTATATGAAGAAATAGGCTGGATACAAGAAGAAAACCCCTCCTTTAAGACCCAACAAGGTTCTTGTTTATGGGCCATAAACTGTCCAGATTAGGAACTTATTGTTAGAACTTTAGTTCGAAGCCCAGCATGTGCTTAATCAATCCATATTATGATATTAAGACTCATGAATTTTGTTTAATATTTTTTTTACAATTTTTTTTAATAATAAACAATTTTGTTAACATTCTTTTTAATCCATATCTTATTATACTATTTAGTACACTTTTTTTTGGTATTACAGTACATATCTTTTATTTTAATTAGCTTTTCAAAACTTATTATACAAAATTTAAAAACAAATATTTTCTTTTTATAACAAAGTACTTAAATAATTATTTTTTGAGTTGAATTTCTTTTAAAAAATTTCCCGATCATATTAAAAATGCTTAGATGTATTTTAGATTAAAAAATTATCTATTCAAAAATTGCACAGAAATCCCGTAAAATAGGTTATTACATTCATCTCATGGAAATGAAAGTAATAAGATGAAAATGTGTCAGCTGAAATAAACAAATTAAAAAAATTATTTTTATTATTTTAACTTTTAGAATGACATAATGTTTTTTTTTAATAAAAAAGACTAATAAAAAATGTCAAAAAGTAAGTAAATGCTACATTTATCTCTTTAATTTTATGTTATTTAATAATATAGAACATGCTTAAAAATAGTTTGAATGACCTATTTGGTCTTTTATTTTTATTTCTTTTCAGTTTAATTTTTTATCTTTTAAAAAATTAATTTGATTTTTATCTTATTTTTTGGGTTTGGCTTAGTTCTTTGTCTTTTTTAAAAAAGTTTATTTGATTTTTTTATCTTTTCAATTTGATTCTTTATCTTAAATTTTTTGGTTTAGTTTGA
>PYAF01001286.1:803710-815767 GCA_007407185.1 Glycine tomentella
ACTTAGTGGAAACTGTAGCTCTCTGAATGAGATTAACAAAAAAAATTGTGAACGAGAAGGAAAGTGCATTATTAAAAATATCACCTTTTATTTTCCTTATTAATTATCATAAACAAGAGTTCTGTAATGGATTTTAAATCCTGGCGAGAAACAAAACTTTCAAGAAGGCTCAGGAATTGTCAACCCTTTGCAATGCAGACATAGCTCTCATTGTTTTTTCTGCAACTAGCAAGCTCTTTGAGTATGGCAGTTCAAGGTCAAGGTATATATTTTCATATCACTATATTCATTTCTTTTCTGTATTTTCTTCTGTGGAAGGAAACTTGTAACCTAATGCCCAAGTCTTTTTATTCAAGTGTTAATTATTATGTTTCTTTGTCTTTCCTTAATTCCTTATTTTCTAGACAAAGAGGGAAAAAAAAGACTGATTTAATGTATATGATGATGATAATGACTGACTGGCTGACTCAGGAGTTCAGGAGAGAGGCATGGATTCTTTTGAACTAATTACCCATGTAGATGACAGGCTACTATTTTCATTAATGATTTTCTATATTTTCAAATTCTTTTGATATTTAAACTGTTGTTGTGATAATGATAGTGGTACCAACAAATTTCTCATTAATAGGATTAATAATAATAATAATTAAAAGTATAAAAAATTAACAATTAATATTATATCATTTTTATAATTAAAAATATATTTATTTATTTTGATATAAAGGATTGAAGGTAGTATTATTAATTAAATTAAAATTTAATGTCTATATACGGAGACCGTGTAAAACATAAATTATTTAGAAATATCTTATACATGAGATAAGATACTCCTATAATATAAAATTTCTAGAAAAAATATTGGTCTTAAATCTTGAAGTTTGTATCTGCCCCAAGAAAAGTCTAGGTTCATGTGAATAATTCAAACGTGTTTCCAAACAACTTTTGGTAGCAATTTCCGCCACAAAATTAATAAATTAATAAATTAACATATATTTAAATGAAATAATTAAAAAATTTAAAGACTTATTTATATTTTATTTTTTTTGGTTTAAGGACTTGTATAACAATTTTATACAATTTCCCCATTTAAGTAATGACTTGAGGGATAAACTTGAATATTTGGTTTTTATTTCCCCATTAGCAATTTTATGTTTCACATTCTAAGGTTGATATTTTCATTCTTCAAACCTTGAATGTGTCTGATATAAGCATTTTTTAGATTTTCATAGAACTTCATATTAAATTCTCTGTAGAGGCATCCAATTTTCTATAAGCTATGAACAATGCTCATTGCTAGAGGAACTGTTTTTTTGTTTGTATGTGTTCATCAATGATCTTATTTATTGGTCATTCTAATTACTTAGTACTGGCTTTTGATTCAGAGGTTTTGCTGGGGACAGATATTTAAGCTCTACATCTCCTGTTCCCAAATCAAGCTGATGATAGGGAAACTGCTGATGTGAAAGTTATTTGTCATTCAAAGCCAACATCACTGAGTTCCACTGAAAGCTCCGACGGAGGTAAGAAGATAGTTTACTGAAAAATTATATTCCAGCCAATTAATGACCCATTGGAGTTGTGCAAGAATATAGAGACATTTTCATAATATTACTATTTTTTTCTTCCTTCGATGGAATGCTTGATGAATAGCTGAGTACTAAACATTCCACACCATTTAAGTAATTTCTTATATTTTGCAACCACCAACATTCTCTGCTAAGTCTATTTTAGAACATGCTTCACTTGAGACTGAATTTGTGGAAGTAGCCTCGGCAAAGCAAAAAAAAAACAAAACTGCTTATCCACTACGGTTCCAAATACAAAAACGTAGTGGAAATGGTCTATTCAAAGTCGGTTATAAGAAGACAACCGTAGTAGAAATATATTGATCAAAGTCGGTTCGAAAATAGAACCGTAGTAGATTAGCCTTAATCGAAGTCGGTTCTAGATACAGAACCGTAGTGGAAATGGCCTAATCAAAGTCGGTTCTAAAGACAGAACCGTAGTGGATTAGGCTTAATCAAAGTCAGTTCTAGCTACAGAACCGTAGTGGATTAGGCTTAATCAAAGTCGGTTTTTGAACCGTAGTTGAAATACTTCTTTATCAACGACATCTATATCAACGACAGACGCAGGACCGTCGTTGTTATGGGCCTAGAACCGTAGTTGAAAGCGCCGCTTGTAGTAGTGGCACATGCACACTTTTATTTGTATGGAGTATTGAAGTTGGATTCACATTATATCATAAAAGAGATTCAAAATAAGTTGAATTTGATTAATTCAAAGTGAGTTTATATACATGGAATCAAATTATCCAGAAACATGTTGATTGAGAATTAATGATAAGTTTTTTTTAAAGGCAAAATAAATATTATTAGATTATAAGGCCTAAATCAAAGGCCATATTTGCCCCCATTACATCAAAGTATAATTTGTTTACATTAATATCCCCGCTACCAGTAGTTGCTAATTTGGCCAAATTAAACCTCTACCACCAACTTCAAGTAAAGCTTCATCTAGTTTTGTTTAATTTTAATTAATACCTGCACCACCAAGTATACAACAACATGTCTGCATTCCAATTTGCTGTCATGGTTACACATACTTGCTACCAGTATAACCACATGTACACCCAAGCTCCCTACCATCCATGCAGCATTCAGCTTTAAAAATATATAGCTTCACATAGATGCAATACAGCAATAACATTGAGAGTTGAGACCAAAGAGTCAAACTGCAAATATCACAAGACTACTTGCTGCAATTCTCCAAAAGCTCACATGCGACTTAATTATTAGGGCAATAAACTCTAATTAATGTCACACCTCACAATCTATGCGAATCAGGATTGAAAATGATAAGTTTGATATCCATCAATCTTAACATTATATATCTTTTTAACATAAGCTACACTTTTTACTGTTTTTATTAATAGCTAAATATTTTTTGTGAACTCAGACTGTCCACGATAAAAAGTTATAGATTAATCTCTTAAAATATTAAAATATTTTTAAAAAATTGATTTTTTTCAATAAATGTTCTTCTATATACAAGTAAACCTCGTGCTTAAGGGGATGATTATACTCCAAATAACTAAAGCAAAAGTTTCGCCAAATATATACCAATGAATTTAAAACTAGGATAACTCACATAATCTCAAATTGCTTGCTCAAATTCTCCTACTCCTATCATAGATTCCATATCTACAATATAATTTGAATAGGGAAATGCTACTTTTCTAAGCATATTAATGCTGATAATTAATTAATAAAATCCTGGTTTTAAATTGCTGTCTGTGACCATATATATGATCAAGGTATTTTAACATTTTTCAATCTTATCACGATTATAATTGCAATTGCATCAGTCATATTTTCTTTTAATATAAAGATTTTCTCACTTATCGCAACACAACCACAATCATAATTTAAAACCATGAATAAAACAATATTAACCACATCCCTTTGCCGCAAAACCAAATATATTTGTTTGACCCGGAAGCTGTCTCAAGCGCTGACAAAAAGACACACTGATTGGCTTCCAATGATTTTAAAATCATAATGCTGCTCTATTCATGAACCAAATGACGACATCAAATCACTTAGCTAGCTAGGTGCAAAATTGGACACTTTAAATTTTCCACTGTAAGGTAATAATGTGAATACCTGGCTTCGATCAATGATGCATTGCGTTGACTTTCCAACTTACGTAATATATCAGCTGTATAAGTGTGACAGATACAAAGATTCCATAAATGTGCAAAAGATTCAAATTGATAGGTGCATCTACCACTTTAATTTGCACCAAGTAAGTGGACAAATTAAGAATATGATTAACATCATCAGATTGCATTCAAAACTATTAATGCTTATGCCACTGAAGAATAATTGCTTAATTTTATTCAAAGTTGCCCTGGCATTAAACGCAGAATACAACCCGCTGAAAAATAAAAACTGTGAAACAGTCACCACCAGAAAACAGTGTGACTATAGGAGCCAAGGCTTAGAGGATATGATCAGCATTTCTGCTACATCGCTGGCAGCATCAACTAAAGGTTAATTAATCACATTTATTTCCTTTAATTTATTTTAGTCCATGATGGGTGGTTATTCATTCAATTAAGGATACATATACGAAGAATATAAAGAGAAAAAAAAATATGAGTCAGCTAAAGCCGGTGCGGGATATTCATTATCCGATATCAAATTTTTGCATGGACAAGTGGGAGTTAATTATTAAGTCAGCCATGCTTTAATATTACAATAATGGTGGCAACTTAACGTACATATAGTGATATAGATTTATATGTGTTACATAGTGATGCAAACATATAGTTTCTGTCATCTTTCTTCATCATGGTTTTTCCTTCCTATAAACTATTACCATGATGGCATAGATATTAGGTATACAATATTAGTTTGCACTATCATAGCAAAGCCATGATTTCGTACCTCAATGATAATATTATCCATTAAGCTAAATATGACATCACTACAGCTATTCATTGACTATAATACAGATTTCATTTCACAATGATGTGACCTCCATGTATATGTATAAGTCATCATCTATAGTAACGCGTCTTGCTTCATGCAAAACGTTTTTCTCTTTTTTAAATTTGTTTTCTACGTTAATTTCATCAGGTAAAAAGCACGGTCCTCGTAAAATTAGTTCAATCTAATCCATCCATTTTTTTCCTTAAAAATAAAAAACAAAGGTAAGTAAATGAATTAAGTGCGATTTGGATTGTGGTTAATGAATGGATGATTATTCTTCTTTTTCTTAACCTATTGGATTATTAAATTATTAAAAATGGATTTAGTGATTCCTCTTCCTATTGCTATTAAAAATCCAGTTTTTTTCTAGTTGTTTATCCATCGATCACACTGTGATAATAATGTTACAAATTGTTCCAAGAATATTTTTAAAGTGTACCACACTTTTAAATGGTTTGATTAGATATTCAAAACAAGATTAGAGGATGAGTTGAATGATTTGAATTGTCCACCAAAATAAAATAAGAATGGTCATTTTAACTTTTAACTCAATGAGTTATGGATGAATTGAATTTTTTTCAACATTATAAAAGATCATAAATGAATTAATGAACTTTTTTCTTACCGCACACATTAATGGACTATTTTGAACCCTTATATTGTAATCCAACTCAAAATTTATACAAGGCATCCCATTGACACCCCATGCAAATTAAATCCTAGCTATTTAAGATTATCTGAAAATCCATGTGCGCACTCGCTAATATTAAGTACTTTAAAGTTGGACAAAGCCTTGAAAAACTTTCAAGTCTAAAACCGAAGTCAATAGTTAAGTCCATTTATGCATAGTCAATTAAAATCGAAAAACATAAATATTATGAATTTAAATTCTTTTGAAAAATGAACTGATTAAAATTTAATTTGTAATTTAAGCTCTTGATTTTACACTTTTCTGTCCAAATTTGGTTTGAAAATTTATAAATATTGATAAAGAAGGATATTGAGAGGCTTAAGTTGCATGAGTACCTTGTCTCAGCACTGCATCAACCTAAACTACAGGGGTTGATTGAAGTCAACTTAGGATTTCTAAGATATGTTCATGAATAGTAGATCATGTTTTGGTTTGGAATAAAGTTATTATCCTTTGCTATGTCAAGATAGAGTAATATTGTCCTGAGGCTTTAGATTCTGTACCAAGAAACTACCTTAGATTCTTATAAATATAATTTTCATTATAGTAGGTGAACATTTATTATATATTATCATTCTAGTTAAATTGTTACTAACATGAGTGTAAAAATGTTTTTGTAATTGCCTCTATATTCTTTTTATAAGACATGCATTGTAACTATTAACAAGAGCAAGTTTTAACAATCGACATTTTTTATATATAAAAAAAAAATGTTAGGGCACGACATTGTTTTGGTTGTGGAACACCATTCAGATTTCATTTATTATTTCCTCTTTTTGGCTTACCAATCACTTACATCATTATTTGCAGAATATATTTACTCTTGGATTACTTTCGGATTAATGAATCTCGAAGTTGTTTATATTGAAAAATTCCATCTAAAGTCAGACACTTTTTCGGTTCGCCACATTTGTTTCGATGAGCCTTACGTCGTGCTGTTTTCGCCCTCTCATATTGGGAAAGCGCCACTATCCGCTATAATAATTAGTGCACTTACAAACGCCACGGTAAGCAATAGTAATTAATAATAAACCTTCAATAATAATAATCTTACTCCTTTAAAGTAATAATAATAATTTGTTAAAAAAACTAACAATTAATATTTTAGAATACATGGGCATGCGCACATATATGGGTGTATATAATAAATTATGAAATTTCTATAAATCATATTCATTAATTCAATTTTTTAGTTTTAGGATGTGAATTTACACTTTTATTTTGAACTACATCGATCTCTTACTTTAAAGGAATAAAATCTAAAAATATATATGAGTTATGAGAATTAGTCGAACTTTCAATCATAATTTCAATAGTTTTGTAAGTTAGAACAATTATGTTTTCACAATTTTCCAAATTTTTTTATCAATCAGTATTAATGATTAGTTTTTGTTAAAATGTTAACAAGAAATTCAAACATTAGTGAAAAATTCAAACGCTTGACCATCTTCTCCCTACTTCTCCCTTTAATCTTTCAACTCTCATTTCCAACTACTAAATTAGTCTAATAATTTCTTTATAATTTTTCACATATGTGTTGAGAACTAGGAATTTAATTAGAAGAACACCAAAAAAAACAGTTTTTGAATGGCTTTTGGAACCCCTATAAGGAAAAAGGTTTGATCGGAATATATAACCTTTTAGACTTTGAAAGGTCTTCTAGTTCTAGTTCTCATTGAAAGTGGACAGCTCAAATCTACATTTATATTCAAGTGAGATATTATTATGCATTTTTAAAAAAGAAGTTGATTAAAAAAGTTATGCCAATGCCGGAAGTACTAGATGACAAATTTGAATGCACATTGGATCACGACGTCATCTTATTCCCATGCTTTTTTTCGTACATGTTAGGACTTAAACATGAAATAATACTAATTTTATGTTTTAAAAGAAATTATTAAGCTATGGTTCAATACATTTTAAAGATAAAAAAAATCAAAGCATTACATAAGTACATTTAAGAAAAAAGTAAAATATTTTTATTCTATAAAAAATTGTAATTAAAAAGACAAACAGAAAAAGTTAATTGTTTCAATATTTTTACTCGCATGCCAAATGTTACTTAAGATGGTATATTAAAATAAAATAAAACATAATAAATAAGTTCTTATATATTAAATATATTTAAGAAATAAAATAGAACAAGCTAGAAATTCAATTAAAAATTATACATTTTGATTCTCTTAAAAATGGTGAAAAATATTTCATTTATTTTACACAAGTCAAATATGCTGCCTAATGGGGTAATAGTTTTGAATCATGTCCGTCTTATTCTTCTTGGGATTGGTTTCTGCCAGAGATAAAATGGTGAGATGTTGAATTAAACGAATACCTAGATAATTAACATGATTTATTGATGATAAGCACATATTAAATGAAATAGAAACCAAAGCAAGAACATAAATATCATATTTAAATTGAGCTTTGTTTTAAATATATTAAAAAGAGGCAAGGAGTGTGCATACTATATAAGCACGTTAGGGTATATTCATTTGGAATCACTAAGCTTGAAGCCTTGGGGGAAATGGCCAACGCAAAGCAAGTACTGTGCCTAATTCTGTTGGTGCTTTTATTTTCCAAATTTGAAAGTCGTTCACTTGAGGCATTCATGGAGGGAAAGAAAACCCTAGCCAAAGGTTGTTCACGAGAATTGATTGAAAAGTCACAGCTCCTGAAGGCAAGTTTTGCAAAAGCAACAACACGTTTTACAAATCCTACCGTCTCCAAAAGACTAAGCCCTGGAGGACCTGATCAGAAACATCATTAATTCACTTTTCTGGTTTTCTTTTAACGTTACATTATTATTTACACACTATTTGTATGCGCTTGTCATTGAAATGTAAATAACTATGAATCAGTGGATACTATACGCATAATATCACCCATCAGGCAATTACCTCGTATGCTGATTATCAGTTATTTAGATATTAATTATCAGTGTGTTTAAAATAGTGTGTGAATATATAGTGTACACGCGTTAAAGAGATCGCTCGATAATTAGTACAGAAAATGTTATTTTGTGCATATTTTTAAACCGGTCGATGTGTAAATAACTTGTAATTAACATGTACTATCTATGCAGACATGTGATCATTAATTATTCACATTATGCATTTACATGTTAATCATTAATTGTTTACACATCGATCAATAATAAAGCAACGTGCACAAAATATATAGTATATATGTTCATTTTTGTAATTGTTTCTCGTAAATTTTGAGAAAGGGTCTAAATAAAATAGCGTGGTAAAGATGTTCAAGAGTTTTGAGGGAGATGTTCAAGAGTTATGACGTACTTGCTGTTTATGTGTGTTGTAGCATGGTTTGGGCAGTAGGAATATGTTATTGAGTTGTTTGTATGCGGTTACAAATTTAAATTGTTAAACTACTACTGTATTAAAAGAAATCATTGTATATGTTTTTTTCTTAATTTCCCTCTCACCCTTTCGCTTATCGCACTTTTATAGTCTAACTAACGATATCCTATTTTAACCTACTAATAAACTTTTTTTTATAAAAAAAAGTAGTATTATATAAGAAGTATTAGATACTGTAAAAGAAAAAAGTATTAAATGGGATAAATGATCTAAGTATCAATAACATTTTTGAAATCTTTTGGGACCACTTCTCCAGGATTAGTTCACCTTATATAAGCCTTATATTGAACCATAACTGTATGGTATAAATGTATAATCATTTTTGGGATAATCCGTACACTGATCACATAAAACAATAACTCCAGCAAGATTGGCCTTGCAAAATATTAATATATATTAATATTGACAGTGACTATTTTTGATCCTTGGTGAGGAAGAGACAATACTGATGTCATGCTTTCAGATTAATATACAAGGTCCTTAACCTTAAAGCCGTGTCTCTTAGTGCGTAGTCAACATTTACCTCATGGAAGTTGATGGTGTTATTTTTTGATTCGAGATAAATCTGGATTATTAGCTGTTGGTATTCTTTAAGTCCCTAATTATTCTGTGTCACATTTTCTGCATATATAGGACATTTACATTTAGAGTTGGACGTATATAACAGGGCTCGATCTCCTTTGGTCAGTGAGTCAGTTTTTGGGTATTTCTTGCAAGTTTTGTTAGGGTCTTCCTAAGTGATAAGCTGCACGGGTCTTTCTCCAATATGTGTGTGTGTATATATATATATATATATATATATATATATATATATATATATCTTTCTTGTCTGTTATGCTATCTGCTACTGTGAACTGAGATATCAAGTACAATCTCTATGTACTTTCTTATGTGACCATAGTTTGATACACCTTGTGTTGACTTTGGTTACATTATCTTAATGATATTCACTTTGGCTTATATAGAAATAAAAATTACAAAGAAACACTTTGCACTTTTACTGGCCTACACAAATACATAGCTAGACACCACTAGAGCAGGTAGGTTAGACTGAAATTACCAAGACATTAATTAGATTCAACATAGTATAAAGAATAAGTTACATATTTAGATTTGCAAAAATAATTGAAAGTCAAGATGGCAAGCCAAGCAGTTGTTGTATACTATGGGTAGAGATAACTTATGAATTATGTTGCTGTTGTCTTACTAGTGAAATAGTAGCTAGCTTTACAAAGGTTAATTAGACCGCTGCACAAAATGAAAGCACGTGAAATCGCAATGCCGTATGTTTCTCTCTCCACAACATTCTTGTCTTTGCTAGCATTTCCTAACCATGATTTTAAAATAGGAAGAAAAAAAAAAAAAACGTTTTCGCTTAGTCACTTGAAGTTGAGAGGCCCAAAAGAAGAATGGTTAAGATCCTACATTGGGCTTATTGGGCTTTGGAAGTAGGGTCACTTGGAAAAATACCTCATTTGTGACAATTGACTCCTGGAACTCCTAAAAAACCCAAACAGACAAAAATACCCTCCACTCAACACCGATAACTCTGGTGCAGGGAAGAAGGCACAGATGAAGAAAAAGATTAGGCCAGAGGTGTAAAACGAGTGACCCATTTTCGGATATATGAATTCGCAAGACACTTTATTTTTTTTACTCTTGGAAAAGCCTTTTCCGAATTATGCATTGATAATGTAATTTTTTTACATAATCATTCGATTACAATTTAATATGTATCATAAATTTATTAATTTTTAAAATAATTATTTTAAAATAATTTAAATAATAATTTATAATTGAATCAGAAATGTAAAATCATTTTCCGATAGGAGTGTATATGCTTTAAATTGTCAGTCTGTTAGCTGAACTCTTGCTTCTGAGAAAGAAATTAGCACTCCCCAATCCTTATTTGCCTTCAACAAATAATTGCAACAGAACATTCACATAATCTGCTTTAGCCTTTAGAGTTACTTTTTCGATGGGCAAGATGAAGCTGCAGCTCTAGTCTTAAAGTTATTAATTAACAATATTTAATACCCTCTTTCGGGACATTTTTATATTGTGTTGTGGTCGACAGTTTATCGTGTCTCTTGCTGATTTGGTTTTGATTAATTTCCACCATATTTTGGTGCCAATGTTTTTATTGATTGGACTTAAATCTTGACTCAATATACTTTGAGAAGCAGCTTCATGTTTAAATAATAAAAGAAAATTGAAACAAAATAAATAAATCACAAAAGAAAGGTAGGATTCTTTGTCTGTATATTTTAAATTTCTCCAACAAAAGACAAACATAGAATTGACTCAGATCCATTAGATTATGCTGGAAAGTGAAGTTTTTACGTGGCGATCCGTTATAGATAAAAAGTAACGCAGGTGGAAGATATCAATAAGTTATATTGATTATTTCGAGTATTTTGTTACAATTGTTTTGAGCTCCTAAATTTTAAATTTAAATTTATATATCACTCATCACTATTTTTATTTGAATTCGTTTGGTCGATCGTGACGATAGTGGCCACGATAATGGTAGGAGTAATAGGTAAGAGTAATGAAGGTGAAAATAATAGAAGATGATATGTGATAGCAGTGATAAGCATTGGAATGGTGGCGGTGATGAAAGTCGATGGAGTGGTAGTTAGTAACAATGATATGATGGTGATGTTCAACTGTGAAATGGATTATCTCGACTCAAAGTGTTTTATTAACCCAAATTGCAAGTATTGATCAAATAGTGAATCATATATTAACTCAGAATAATGTTATCATCTCGCTAAAAAAGAAAAAAGAAGTAATGTTTCCTCATAAAGCCTTTGGTCTGTGTAGGTAACTCATTCAATCTTTTGAGTCCTATAAATATAACTAGTATCACTATAGTAGGAAAATAAGTTATTAATTTGAGCATCAAAATTAAATGTCTTTTACACATATTCACTCTTATTTGAGGTGTGTAAGTCGTATTGAAAGCAACACTACCATAAGGAGACAATTAAGAAGACATTAGCATATGTGAAGTCCACTTCAATTCACATAACTTAGAGTTCGGTTAAGGTAAGCAATTTCATCTTGAATGCATCATTTTAAATAAGTTTTTAAAAACGTTTTTATGATATAATATTAGACATTTTTATTTTCCAAATAAATTATATTTTAAAGTTGTTTAAACACATTTTGAAATAATAATAAAAACTTTTCTTAAAAAAAGGTATTAATAGATTGAGCCCTAAATAATGATCTTTAATTTTATCTTTTGAATAAAGGAATATATTGTTATTTGTAGAATAAAACCCAAGTTAGCCTCTAAAAATTTACTTTACTCAACATGTTAGTGAGGGAAAAACATTCATCAAATAGTCTTTTAATTAAAGTTATAAATATGAGACATTTTAATAATTCTATTCATTAAATACTAAATGATTTAACTCACATTTAAAATCTTGATTTTTGAGATATTAAGGGTTTGTTTAATTCCATTTTCACTTTTTTAGGATTT
>PYAF01001286.1:827405-838914 GCA_007407185.1 Glycine tomentella
TTCTTAAGCCATGTCCAGCAGGTGAAGAGCGCGTCATCCATCAATTTAAGATTATTGAAACTTTCATTGTGGAAAATAATTCTATTTCTATGCCACCAAACAGTCCAGGTCAAGGCTATCCACCAGATTAGCCATGTATGCGAGCATACCCCGCTGCTGTAAAAGAACCAACATTGTCTGAAGTGTTCTTTTGGGTTTTTAGAGAAGACACCCGAAATATTTACCCACGACATAGATTCCTCCCATAACGGCTTGATTCTGTCACAGCTAACAAACAAATGTGCAGCCTCCTCTTCCTTGTTCCTACAGAAGGGGCAAAGGGTATCATTAAGACCTATATTCCTCCTGTGTAGATTCTTCTTTGTAGGTAATCTGTCCCAAAACAAACGCCAGGCAAAGCATGATGCTTTGGATGGGATTTTGACTTTCCACATGTCCTTGAAGACTTGATCTTGCTCCACATCTATCCCTGGCCTATTATAGAATCTATACACACTTCCCACTGTAAATTTTCCACTCGAATCAGCCTGCCATTTCCACGAATCTGGCTGTTGTGCTTGTCTACCACAGTCCTGTATGTCTTCTAAAAATTTGACAGCTGATTCAACCTCTCCCTCCATGAAGGCCCTTCTCCAACGAAGCTGCCACTCCCAGCCAGAACGTGATTGGATCCCCATTTGCTGGATATAATTCTGTTGTTGATGAGATATATTATATAGTCGTGGATACTTCTCCTTCAGCGATAAACCCTCATTCCTCCAGCCGTCCTCCCAAAATAGCACCTTTGATCCACAGCCCACACTCCATGCTATCCCACTCATCAACCCGTTCCCCACCCCATTCGAATTGCATGCCAGACAAAGATCCCTCCACCATATTGACTCTCTTGCAGACCTCCCAGATCCAACAAGGCTCCTCCACCCACCATATTTGGAGTCCAACACCTGAACCTACAGCTCGTTGTGCTGATGAAACATGTTCCACATCCACTTCCCAAGTAAAACATGGTTGAATGTAGTTAGGTTCTTGATACCCAAGCCTCCGCGGTCTTTTGATTGGCACACCAGATCCCACCTTACCCAAGCCACCTATTTTTGGTCAGCATTCCTGCCCCACAAAAATCTTTTCTGAATTCTCTCCAATCTAGCTATCACCTTCTTCGGAGCCCTGAAAAAGAAAACATGAAAATCGGAATCGAATTTAAGAATGCGTTGTGAATTTAAGAATTTTCATTGTGCCATGCTGACGGGGGTGCAACACTGTTGTCTGATGTAAATGTATTTTAGTGTGTAGATTATACAGAGATTAATGGAAGATTGCATTATTAATATGCCTCTGGAGTTTAAACAATTAATATCTCCCTGAAAATATTTGAAGCATGATCAATTGGAAAGTAATTATTAGTAGTGTGAAAAGTCACATTTACTTTCTTACCTCATAATGGAACTGTTGTGAATATGGTATTGAAGGTTTCTTGAGCAGTACTACCTTTCTTTGTAAATTGATTTTTTTTTTTTTCATTTTATTTTGGTTGCATAGAAATAGAAGTACCTTTATTAGCATTAGCCTCACATCTTGTTATTTTGGTTGTAATGAATTCTTTTACCTACTAGTTTTTTTTTTTTTTTTTTGATCGGCCAATGTTAGTTGTTAAATGTTAGTGTTTTTGTTAGTGGATGGATTCGAACCCACGACCTCTCCCTCCTACCCTTCCTTCCCCTCTTTACTTTTTTCTTAACCACCTAACCAACCTTATATCTCCTTTACCTACTAGTTGACTACTTCTTAATGGTGAATTGATAATTTGCTTTGTTTTTCTTATTTTATTACATCTCTAATCTGCATTCTTGATGTGATCCATTATAGGCTAGAGGAACTTAAATGCATTATTGTGGGATGACATCTTTATCTTGTACTTGTTTCTTGATTTCCCAGGAGAAATAACAAATCTTCTGTCGGATGATGCTACAATTTGTAAATAATAATAACTTACGCAATATTTGTCTTCTGTTTTTCACAACTCTATAATGCTACAAGTACAATTTGCATATACTGTCTTCTGTTTTTCACAACATAACGTAATTATTTTTATAAATTATAATACCTTGTGAATTGAGCTAATCAAAATCACATATGCAGTTCAATTGATCAGACTAACTGTCTGATTATATTGATCAACGAAATTGTGAAGTACTTCTAAATTTTTATCCTTTGTTGTTTCATTTCATGTGGGCGTGGCACATCTCAGATATTTAAGATTAGATAGTGATGCAATGCTTGGCTAGTTGGTTGTTTTCCCGCATCCAGATTTAGCTGTTGGTTTGTAAAGGAAGCATTCTCAAGGCCACCTATGATCCCTACGGATGCAGTATGGGGGTCCTTTTCTCGCATCTGTTGGAACTGTTGCACCACTGCTATAAGGCCTTGTTTGTGATAACACAAACCCATGTAAAATATTTGGTAGAATGTGATGATAGGTAGATAGTTCTCCGTAGCAGTGTACATTGCTAACTACTGCTACTCTCATTTAGTTCCATTGATGACTTGTTTTGATTTTGTGCTGGTAGATTCAAGATTCTTGCTGTTATACAAAGATAATCTGTAATTCAAGTTGTTGGCGTCATTATTGGTTCACATGAAATCTCATTCCATATGGTAATGGCAGCATGAGTTTGGCATCAATTTGTATAGTAATGATATAGGAGCATTAAGGAAGTATATTTTAATCCTCTCTGGTTGAGTGATCTGATCCTGAGCAATTCAGCTGTGGGTTACGTTATTCAGTATTATCATTTCCTGCTATCAAATCATGTGGTGGAGGATGCTACAATTGTACAGTCAAGGATATGTTGAGCCTTAGGTTTTGGTTATGCATATAAAATGAAGGCCCTTTTTGTTTTTTAATTGACCCAAGCATGACACGCTTATTCCCTTGTTCATACTAGTAGGATATCCCTTCAACTCTTATTGGACAGGAAACAGCAAGTGTGAACACAACTCAGAAGGCATTCGTATACCTTGCACTGTAGTGTATATTCCTCGTCGATCGATGCGAATATGTGAACTCAAAATGGTGTTCAATTGTAATTACTCCAAAAAAAAAAAAAATGCTTTAGATATTTAAACAAAATTAAATTTTGTACGTCTTTTGTGTCAAGCGTAGTTTTCAACGGTTTGAAAATTTGCTGGATGATCTTAAGCTCAACAATTATGGATTAAAAGTTGGAGGTAGTTTTCAAGTCTTGGTCTGATAATTTGAGGCATTCCCTGGTACCATACCTTTTCTTTATTGTGTTTCGGAACAGTTTATTTCTGAAAATTTTATTTACTTTTTTTTTTCCAAAGATGATAAAAGAAATATTATTTTTTTCCCTGGTTAATTTTTTTTTAGTTTCTATAAATTCATTTTTTAAATTTTAATTTCTGTTTTTTTTTTTAAAAATTTTGGTCATATTTTACTTATTTTTAATCACTGTAAATTTGTATTACATTTATATGAACAAAAATGAACTTATAGGAATTAATGTGAATTTACATAAACTAAAATTAGATAAATAAAAAAATAACTTACTGCGAAAAACAATATTTTTTATTTCCCAATCCGTAGTGCTGCAACTGCAAGAGGTTAAAGAGATTTGAGTTTGAGTTATATAATAATGTTGGGCATTTATGATGGATGGAGAGTTATAAGCATGTGAATAAGAATTAAAAATTAGCAAGCAACATAAACATAAAGTTGAGGCAGGGAAGAAACGGAAGTGATGCAGCGTCTGAAAGTGGAAGTGATGGTGGTATCACTATCAGCCTCACGCTACTCTCACGGTTCTGCCTTGCATTTCAAGTCCAGACGCTTCTCTTCTTCTTCTTCTTCTTCTTCTTCTTCATGTTGTCGTCTGAAGGTTTCGCCGTGGCGAGGTCTGGATGAATGGAGGGAGAGTCCTCTGAACGAGAATCGCAAGTGGGGGGAGCATGGTCCTGGTCCTGCATCAGAACCCCACCACCACCGTGACTCTCCATTTGGGCAAGCTTCTACCTTGGCTGAGCTTGGTTCTATTGTTCTTTCCACGAGCGACCCTCACTTGAAGTCTCAGCTTTCTCACATGGCTTACTCCATGTGGCGCCGCCACAACCTCCCCCTTGGCATCTCCAAACCCCCCTCTCGCCCCGCCAGACCCCCAATCCCCCAATTGGTTCGTTCCCTCAATTTCGCTTCTCCTTTCTTATTGCAACTTCTGTTATTCAAATCTAATTACCTCAATTGATTAATCTTTTTCAAGCCTCTGATTCCACTCTATCCTTCTCTTCTATCCTTTAAATCTAATGATTTTTTTTTTGTGACATTCTGACATGAATCGGAAAAATATGTATTTTTGTCATGTGTTCATGGGGGGAAGTTTTGTTCTGCATTCGGATATGGGCGACGAAAGATATGTAATTTCTTTAAATAAAAATATTAAAAATAAAAGGAAAGACATGTAATTGGTTTTTTGTTTTGACCACAAGTAGTTTTTTAGGTTGTATGGTAAATTGTGATCACCATTCACTGATATGTATTAATGAGAAATGAAATGATAGTGTTTATTTACAAATATGGTGCATTTATGTATTTTTTCTCTCTTTCAATTCATGTTAATGTGTTTGCACTGTATTGGTATCTTTAATTTTTCAGAAATACCCCATATCCATGTTGTATTATGTATCTAGGCTTCATGCTTTTTTATATAAAAAAAATT
This sequence comes from Glycine tomentella, assembly GCA_007407185.1. NCBI lineage: Eukaryota > Viridiplantae > Streptophyta > Magnoliopsida > Fabales > Fabaceae > Glycine > Glycine tomentella. The sequence goes on from PYAF01001286.1 coordinate 832,139, forward strand.
GTTTTCAATGATGACATGTTGATTCCTGAAGGTTTAATTTTCTTCATGGTTTTTGCTTTGTCTTAATCACATCATTCACATGTGAATAATTAAGTTATTTTCTTTGACTTAAGGTTTCCCCTAAGGAAATTCCTGCTCCCAAGGACTCAGGTTTGCCTCTGAATGCTTATATGCTTCATAATCTAGCACACGTGGAGCTCAATGCAATTGATTTGGCCTGGGATACTGTTGTCCGATTTTCTCCCTATACTGAAATTCTGGGGGAGGGGTTCTTTGCTGACTTTGCTCATGTTGCTGATGATGAGAGCCGCCACTTCTCTTGGTGTGCCCAGAGGCTTGCTGAGCTGGGTTTTAAGTAAGGGTAGCTGTTACTACTTCAATTTGTTGCTAATTCTAGTTAATATGCTGATTTTCTGAATCTTCTTTCCAACCAGATATGGTGATATGCCAGCCCACAATTTGCTATGGAGGGAATGTGAGAGATCATCAGACAATGTTGCTGCACGTTTGGCTGTGATCCCTCTAGTCCAGGTACCCCCTCCGGCCTTCTCCCTCTGTCTTCCTTTCAAATGGTTGTTACCATTTGGTGAAAAACTGCTCAGTAAATTTGATAATGCGGTTTTCATGAGACTGTATTTCTTTTTCAAGTTTACATGTATCAGTTATAGCCTTATAGGATATGTGATAAGTAGAATGACTCGTACTGATGTAGTAACAAAAATGATTTTATGCCCTGGAAGCTGCTGGTTTGGTTAGACATCATTGTCTATTCGAATAATCTCTCATTTTTATATGTGGGTAGAAAATAGAAATTGATGTAAAAGTAATAGTGCTACTGAGTTATGAGCTTCTGAGAAATTTGTCTGGATTCTGGAGTACTTACATGAAAATTTCTGGAGGATTCCTTTCTTGACAACCTGATTAGGGCTCATACATTAACGCTTTTGTTAAGTTACGATTGGTATCAAACCACAACCATTTTACATCAATAAATTTTCACTATCTATTTATTTTGGTAAACTCCTGGAAATGCTTCCCCTCATTGATCACATGCTACAGAGATACATAAGCTATGAATCACGTGAGATGTTCTAAATGTTATATTATTTATTTCACTTGTAGGAGGCTAGAGGACTTGATGCTGGGCCACGCCTGGTGAAAAAATTAGTTGGCTTTGGAGATAATAGGACATCTAAGATTGTGGCTAGAATTGCTGATGAGGAAGTTGCACATGTAGCAGTTGGTGTCTACTGGTTTGCTTCTGTCTGTGAAAAACTGAATTGTGCTCCAGACTCCACTTTTAAAGGTGGTGAATTCTAGTTAATATCTGCTTATCTGCTCACATACACTGAACTGATACAAACATATTAAAGGCATGCAATCTTCAACATAATTTTCTGATACCATGCAGACTTACTAAAGGAATACAATGTGGAACTAAAGGGTCCCTTCAATTATTCAGCTCGAGATGAAGCTGGCATTCCCCGTGATTGGTAAGAAATTGTACATCACAATTGGTTTTGTTGGCTGTACCTACGATATTTCAAGCTTATGTGGCTGACTAGATAGCTGAAAAATCCGTCCTACCACTTCCATATGAATCTTAAACCATTTTGGTTGCCTCATATCATATTCTCCTGTCTAGGTATGATGATGCATCATCCACAGGTACTAAGGACAAGAAAGACAAAGATGGCAATCAAGAACAGCTCTCTGCAGTAAGTGACAATCATCCTGCTCATTCCTGTAACTTTTATGAGCTTAATTTCTATGTACTGACCACGTAAAACTCAATTACTCAACTAATAAGAAATTATAATAAATATGATTTTTAAGATAATTATTTTAGACGTTAACAAATTTATTATATATGATGATTTTGTGATTGAATGATGGTATACAATTTTCTTATACTTTCGGTAGGTAGACTATTTACTCGTTGTATATATGTAGCTGTTCTTCTGCCTTAGATGCGTGTGGATGTGTTTGTTACAGGTTTACGAGAGGCTGGCTTCCATCATTGCTATGGAAAAAGAGAATTCAAGTTTGTCCAAGCCACCTGAATGATCTTGACAAAATATAATGAACAATTGCTAATTTCAACTGGGAAAGGGATTAACTGATATTGCAAGTTTGAAACTTATCTCCTCAACAGCCAACAAGCTCAACAGTATACTTTGAAGTGATAAGGTTTCATTTCAAAGGTTTGGTGGTGCAATTCCTTTCCATTAGCAACCTTGCTTGACTGCATCTGCTACTGCAAATTCTGAAATTCAATCCAAGCGTCCACCATTGATGAGGAGCTTAAGCAGAAACAGGAGACAAATTATTCTTTATTTTGCGTACATAGACAGTGATGTAAATAGCACAATTTTTAATAATTCATGATCGTGTATTATCATTAGAGGCTTAGCGTGATACTGAAGTTGAACGAAGTCAATGATAGTTGCTTAGCTTCTTGGATAGTGTGTCGTGTAAGTGTGTACTGTGTGTGATATGCCGGGAAAATCCTTGTATTTTTATTTTTTTGTCTGTCACATTTATAACAATTCATTTGACATTAAATCTTTATTATTTTTATTTTACATTTATGACGAGAGGATGACACATAAGAAAGTTAAAAAATTAAAATAAAAAGGCAACAGAGACACGCAATCATGAACTTAAGTTTTAAAACTAGGATATCACATTATTAAAATAAAATTGTACTAGTATAATTGATAAGGAATAGAACAAGTCCAGGTTGTTTACTGAATGCTAATTGTTAAAGCATACTACTAGAAGGGAATCTTTAAAAGCTAAAAAGCAAATTTTAAAAATAGTATGTGGCATAGCCGCACAGGTGACTCTTTAACCAAGATGATGGAATGATAAAATTCATTATTAAAGAAAATTATTTTAAAAAAAATCTAAAGTATTTTTTCGGCTATAATATTTTTTTTTATTGTTGCAATTCATGTTATGTAATTATGTGAATTGCATTAACAATATAATTATGTGAAACTGAAAAAAAAAAGTAAATTTGAAAATTTTAGACGAAATGTTACTATTTCATAGATAACGAAAAATAAATTTGAACATAAAAATGCTGGCATGTAATTATTTTATTTATAAAGATTAAAAATTTGAGCATTGAATAAAAATAATTTTAAGAAGTAAAAGATATTCTTTAATTGGATAAATAATTAATAAGAAAAACTAACATAATAGTTTGGTTTGGTTTGATAAAAAAAATCATTATATTATTACAAAATGAAAAAGAAGCAGTAAAGATTCACATGATTTAAAAGATAATTCGAATTTATTTAATATGTGTTTATAATTATTATATTAAAAATATAATTATATCATCAAAATTATTTCATTGAAAATAATAACCTTTTGTCCTATTTAATTTGACTTCCACAGACACGACTTTTAGGCATATTGCAAATTTCAAGTTTGCAGTGATCAGAATTCCAGAACTGTTTATATTACGGTAATAGTTCATTTGCATTGACTGTTTAAATTTTTAAAAAACTTTTATCTTATAAAACTAATTACTACAGTCTTGAAATAGATTTGGCAGTACAATCATAATTGTTAATTTGAGAGTTAATGATTAAGAATTATGATAAAATTGAATATTACAAATAGTAGTTTTTTTTAGTTAATGATTATCTTTTTGTAAAAAATATTTTTTTTGGTACAATTAGATAATAATATACTTTATTTATTTTAACAAAAAAAAAAGACTTTAACTAATCTATATTTGGGTAAATAAAGCCTTGATATACTTTATTAGTTTAGACGATTAATGATATATTTTTTGGAATAGATTTTGGCAGTGCAATCTAAATATTTTTTTTAGTTCATTTTATTTAGATACAAAAAATATCTGTTATATATATGAAAAATAATTATACTTTATTATCTAAATAAATTAAAATTTTAAAGGTATTTTTTTATACCAATCCCTTATAAATAACAGATTCCGGGAAAGTATCTCTTCATTTTCCTGGAAAACTTGCTGTTCCTGGTAAATTAATCGTCTAAACTAAACCTAGCATCCTACTTCGCTTTTGCTTTAAGCAACCAAACGCGTTTCCTCTTCCCTACTTAATAACACAAGAAACACAACAAGGGTTTCCACCTACTTCTTCTTTCTCAGACAAAAAAGAAAGAAAACACACAAAATATGTGCAACTCAGATGGTGATTGCAGACCCTTGGGCTTTCTCTTGGGTCTCCCCTTCGCTTTTCTCGCCCTCCTCGTCTCAATCGTTGGCCTCGTTGTGTGGATCGTTGGGTAAGAACAAAAAACACACCCTTTTCACTGTCATCAATTTTCTTCTTCAAAATGTAAAATTAATTAGTACCATGTAATTTTATTTCAATTTTATGAGTTGGGTTTTGGTCTGATTGAGTGAAAATGCCAAAAAGGTTAAAACTTTGTCTTTGGTTCGTAATTTTCACAGGTTGTTGTTGACATGCATATGCCCCTGCTGCTTGTGCTTAACTGTAATAGTGGAGTGTGCGTTGGAGTTGGTGAAGGCTCCGCTGCATGTTATGGAGTGGTGCACCTCTCAGATCCCTTGTTAGCTACCTTCTGTTTTCACCAATTCCATCACTAAGTTCTGCTTTTGATTACTTTTCATTTTATTTCCCCTTGGTGAGACTGAGAATTTCAACTTGATATTGCCTCTGTTTTCTTGCAAGGTTAATAGTTCATATTATTATTTTTCTCTTGTGCATATAGTTATAACTCTCTACCAATAATAAAAGGCAATATTCTTGCGTACTATGATTTCTTTTTAACATTTTAGTATATAAGTACATGTAGGGAGTGTCTTTCTTCCGCTAGGTACAATAATTGAACTTGGAGAAATTATTGTTTTGGCTCATTTTGATCACTGATGTATTATTGTTCTCACTGAAAGCAACATATTTGTCAATGGAAGATTAAATAAAATGTAGAATATAGACAGATGCACAATGAAGGTTTAATCAATCATTTGAAAGATTGGCTTGTTGTTTTCTTTTCTTTCTTTTTTGTCCGTCGTCAAAGTCGTCATTATCAACTATAATGTGCTTGTGACGCCAAAACAGAAGAACTCTGTTTTGGTCCTTTTGGACTGAGTATTTTTTTGGATTATCACACTCAATTTTTTCATGTAGTAGTAATTCATACTCAACTTTAAAGTATTATTTAATAAATTCTAAATCATATCCATCCTTCAAGAATTTTACTTTTCAGATTATTTGAAAATGTCTGCCTCATCTGAAACTTTTTTTTAATAACCCTAACGTTACAAACTAGGTTAGATTAGTTTTTTATCCTCTAATTTTTTTTTTTTGGGATTTGGTCTTCTAGTTTTTTTTTTTAGTTTAATTAAGTCTTTTAATTTTTAAAATAGATTCAATAAGATTCTTAATGGAATTTTTTATTTTTAAAATAAGTTCAATTAGATTTTTAATGAAATTTTTACTACCAACTTTAAGTTTATGTCTATATGTCAAAAAAGAAAACGAGTCAACGGCCACGATACGCTTTTTTAATGATCTTTGTTATGGTTATGCCGGCGATAATAACAGCAGAATTGACAGTAAAACCTAATTGAAATATTATTTTAAAATTAGAGGAAGTAATTGAATAAAAAGAATAGAGGATTTAATTGAATGAAAGATCAAATTGAAAAAAAAAATCAGAAAAAATAATAATTTAACCTTAAAACTAAACAGACAAACTCTACCTTTACAGACTGTGGTTATGCTTTTGATAATTTAAAATTTAAAAATAGATGATGCTTCCGTCCCAGTTTGGTTGCTATTCCATGTAATACAAAAAAAAAAAAACGCAAAAGCTATATATTTTAGCTTCAATTATGCGAGTTAATTTCATAAGGACGTTAAACCAAACACACAATACATTATTTACGGAAGAATTAACATGGTTTGGGAAGCTTTTCACTAATCGATTGCATTTGTAGATATAATATTTTCTTTTTTCCCTTTACACAGAAAATAAAAATCGCGTATGGAATACGATACCCGGAAAATAATGTGTGGAAAAACTACCAACGATTGTAGTTATGAAATTAGACATTGTATGTGTTAAGCATCAAAGTCCAACAAGATTAATAGATGGTAAGAATTTTAGTTAGAATTTAACTCATGACTCTGTGTTTGACAGTATGTTGAAAATGATTATTCTCCAATATTTGCAACTTCTAGTTTTTTTTTAAAATGTTGGATTAAAATGGGATTTAACTCCTCTAAAATATAGAATAAAGTGTAATACTAACTATTGATTTTAAAAAATCAATGATAAGTTGTTAGCATATAGTAATTTTTAGTATAAAATAATTAAGAAATTAAAGATAAAATATCAAATAAAGGTTTTAAATAGATATAAATTATCTTATCATTAATTTTATTATTAATTATTGTTATTTTAATATTTAGGAGCAATAAATAGAAGAAAAGAAGTAAAATAAAGAAGCAACTGAAATATGAAAACTGAATAAGATAAGATAATAACAAAAAGATACTAGAGTTTTGCAAGTTTGGCTATAAATAAGGAAGTAAGGGGACGTTTTAAACAGACCTGGACACAGAAACATCAATAAGGAGGCTTTGGGAGAGATCAAGAATCAAGAAATTCAAGAAGGAAGCCAAGATTAGGGGTTTGATTACTTCTCTTCTCTGCATTCTCTTCTATTCTTTGATTTATTTGTATTGAGCTAGACATCATCATGTTTAGCTAATCCCTCTTTAATTGTGGTAAAGGCCAAAAGT
>PYAF01001286.1:867010-898177 GCA_007407185.1 Glycine tomentella
AAAAATTGATGGCCAAACACTCAAATGTATATCAGAGCCAACAATTACTTACAGAATATGTGTTTGACATGGGTTGTTTATTAACAGCAAAATTGAATGTTATTTAATACTTTTTTATTATATATTAATTATTATATAAAGGAGATGAAAATGAAATAGTAGTAAAATAAACTTCTTTGGCAAGGAGCAAGGGAACAGTATGCAGATAACCATTGATGAAAGCATAGCAAGTCCCAAATTCATTGCTTCTCACCTCCAGACACATAATTAATGAGAAATTATTAGATGATTTCCATTTTCCTAATTAATCTTCACATGACATATAACTAATCTTTTCAATTCACAAGAAAAAATTATTCAAAGTTGGGTTATGTGTCATGTGTAGATTGTTCGGAACCATAATAATCTCAAAGCATATAATAATTTCTCCATAATTAATACTTTTTCTTTTATGAACCCAAGGAATCCTGTGATCAAGAGTCAAAGATAATTTCTTCAAGGATTCAAATTCATTTAAGAGACTAACATCTCCCTAGATGTTATTCCATACACAAACTTAAAGACCAAACATCTAACCACATTTAAAACTTGATTATCTGCCAATCATACTATACTAAGTTATACACATAATACTTAACCACATCTTAAAAAATTGAAGAAAAAAAACAGAAGATATATCTAAGATATTTATCATTAATGATAAAGCCTTTGAAGTCCTCTAAAAGGATATACAGAAATGCTGTATCTGAACTTAGGAATCAAACAAAAGGGCAATGTCAACAGAGAAAATAAAAATATGCCGCATTTAGTGCTCCGTATATAATTGGTCTCAAGCTACTTTACTGTATTTGGAGGTTCTCATTTAAATGAGCAACTAAGGCTCCTTTTTTCGTTATTTTTTTTTCAAGCTGAAAACAAAAGAGGGGGTGGGGGAGGGCATTTTGGGAATGGGACATCAGATATCATAGGAAAGTAATTGTGGTAACATAATAGGTATTGTGGGGTATTGAATCTTTGTTGCAATAGGACATCTCAATCTCCTTCATAAGGACTAAGAAGTGGATGTAAAATCTGTAGGTTTGGTTGTGTATCTACACAACTTAATCATCCTGGTACTTAGAGAAGCTCCCACTCAGGTTCAGAGGTATCAGGAAGCACCAGTTTCTTATGATCATCCTGTAAAGTTGGACAGAAATTCTCAGCAAAATCACCCTTTTCTATTTCATTGTTCCCATGCAATATTGCAAGCTCCTCATACTCTTGCCTCCTTGCAGCCTTCTTGGACAAAGAAAAGGGTTGCCTCTTCTTGTTCTTCAAACATGAAAGAAAGAACAAGTTAGAGCTTAATATGAACCGAAAAAAGGAGGGAGGTGAATGAAGGAGTGTGTACCTTGCTAGTTATTAGATTACCCAGTGCAATGGCAACTGATTGAAGTTCATCTCTAGTCACCATAACACAAGTTTCCTCAAGCTTCAGTTCATCTTGCTGTATGGTTTTATGGCCTTGCTCTATAATAATAGTACCAATCTTTGGTGCATCCAAATCCCATGTTTCTGTGATTTCTTAAATAATAAAAAGTGTCAGTTGCTCAGTTACCATGAGCTAAAAAATAGCATGAAATTGAATGACTACACAGTACACACTATGATCTCATATGTGCCTGAGCCCTGTGCATGTTGACATAGGGATTACCCAAAGACCTTTTTTTTATTTTTTATATTCTAATACTTGAAAACAAAATCTACTGCAAACAGACTTTAGAGTTGCTGAATCTAGATATACCAATGAAGACTTTGCACAGAACAAAATCTTCCGATCTGAGTTAAAATGAAATAGTTATGTGCAAGAATTTCTTGGGTAATATCTCTATATGTTCTATAAAATAGTTGAATTGTTTAGCGAACAACAGATGCCACATAGCCAAAAACATTTTCTCTCCCCTCTTGATCAATAGGCTATAACAGACAAAATGAGAGGCAAATTTCATGACATCCCTGATTTCTCAAAATCATCATTATGACCTCACAAATACAACCATATGGGGATTCCTCAACAATTTATTTTCATAAACTTTTTTGCAAAATGAGACCAAACCAACCAGCACCAAGATAGACTCTTCAAATTCAACCAAACATTATATACTAAACTCTGAAAGTACTTCTAAATGGTATGCAGTAAACCTACTTCATATTGATTTGAATTGACACCTGAATTCAGTAAGTACATTAGAATGATCTGAATTAATACCTGGATGAGATGTAATGGTTGTGGAGTAAGAATAATTGTCAGGCTCAAATGTTCCGACCATAGTGACCCCTACCAGAAAAATAATATAATTGTTACAGTTCACCACAGAATCAGAAAAAAAAGTTACCAACCAGAAACAACGAGGAAAAAACGAAAATATATCCAAGAGACACTCAAATACTTACCATATGGATCTTCAAATAGGTCACTGGAGGAATATGAACTAATATGCATCTCTTTCTCTTCAGCTGATTCAGCCGCCAATACCAGCACATTGGGGATTTCTTCAGTACTTGCATTTTCAATATCATTGCAACAGTTATCTACAGAGGCAATGGTTGTTACTTCAGCAAAAGCTGCCTTTGAAACAGTGGCTGCATGATTTTGATTTACACGGGAGAGTTCACATGATTGTGATGTATTGCGTGTATCTTCTTTTGACAAAGTGATTTCACTGACTGTCTTAGAAGCAGGCATGCTTTTATTTTGTCGATTTTCATCACCACCAAGGTTTGATTTAATATCTGTGCTACCAACATATTGTCTTGCATGTGAAATAAAACTATTCCCTTTGACAGAGTTGCAAGAAGCTGATGTGAACAAAGCATCAGAATCACCGGATTCAGCATGGATTACATCATTATCAACATCATGTTTGATCCTTGAATCCTCAGCTGTTTGGTTGGTATCGTCCTTTACAGTTATTTTCTTGGAACCTTGAAATGACTTCTTAGAGAATCCAGCATCAATATATTGATCTATTGGCAACTCAGAGGCTGATGTTTCATCCAAATCATATAAAGGTGGAGGAAGTAAATCTTGCACGACATCTAAATAGATATTTTTAACACTTTCCCCAACAATCTGCATCTGCTTCCCTATGTACTTAGCGGTTTCCTATCCCCAAAAAAGGGAAACAAAAAGTATGGGATTAAGTTCACTATTAGTCCCAAAACCAATAGTTCAACCAGGCTAGTGTTACACTACACAATTGAAATCATATATATAAAAGGAATTTTAGAAAGGTTATCACAGATTACCATAAAGACCAAGACAAATTTAATAATAGTTGCTCTCATGATTCAACTCTCAGTGAAATAATATAGTGCTAACTAAACTTACAAGAACTATAGGTAAAACACTTTGAGCATACAAGTCAAAGATGAAGAGATCCACTACTAGCAGTCAAAGATCTTAGGTTTTGAATGACATTTATAGCAGGTATTGGCATGTCCACAGGTATCTTTTCTCATATTAAACAAACATATGTTAGGTTAAGGATAAATGATGACAAAGGTATACCTCCAACATTGTGTCTTCCACGTCCACATAAATGTCCTCAAACTTCTGGAATATGTTTCCAACCCAAGTTATACCTTTTGCATCCATGGCCATCACAAAACACTAGCTGGAACAGTAATTAGAGCCGTCCTTGTATGTCCAATATGAGAAAGGATAAAAATCAGAACTTGAAGGTGGTTCTACCTGATTATCTGGCAACAAATCACAGGGAAAAAAAAATCAACAAAAATCAACAAAGAGCCACAATCGATGGTGATCATTTCTATAGGCCTAAAACTAAATGTACATTGATCAGAGGGTGATATTACAAAAGCATAAAAAGGATTGCAGATAAATCCTAGCCCAGAACACATCTATATTGAATAATCAATCAAACTGGTTCTTACCTAATATTGCCAAACTCAACCCCAACCTTTCACAGTCCTAATTACTAGCCACCTATAAGAATGATGACTAGTCCATAATTCTACAAAATCATACTACACCCTTTCAGTAATTCACTGCATACTATTGACAATTCTTTACTTTTAACTATTTTCTCATAACAAAACAGCATGAAAACTCCAACTTAACCTGATCAAAATTACCATAAACAAGGAAAGAATATAAATATGCCAAAGAAACGGTTAAAATTAACAACCCACCTCCAAAATAAAAACACAAAAAAAAGACTATCCAGTATCCAACAATAACAAAATATAGCCAAATATGTAAACAGAAGCCAAACTTGAAACCAGAAAACAAAATCCACTTAAAATATTAGTCAAATAAATTAAAGGGTGGTGATAAAAACAAGAAAGTGCAACACAGAAGAGAATTTACTTGTTGTTGCAATACACACAGAAAGAAGAGAGGAGTCAGCGTCTGACTGAAGAACTCATTGTAAGGCTAAAGAAGTAAAATTGAAGAGAAATTGTAACAAAGAAGAAGAGTAGTGTGAAGAGAGAGAGAGACAGTATATAGGGTCAGCTCAACTGAGCCTTACGTTTGACATGTGGATTCCGATTCCTAAGTTAGCTTTTGATCATTGTTGTTCACTTTATCGGTTTGTGGGCACCACCTTCCAATTTTTTTTTCACCTGCCATGCCATGACTGTTGCCTTTTTGTACTACTGTTTCGTTTTATTGAGTTGTTACGGCGTTTTATTTGTTTGTCAAAAAGTAGTTTTTTAAAATTTTACGAATGGCTTTAGAGTTTAAAATTAGATTGCAACAAAATGTGTCAAGTTTCAAATTAAAAAAAAATAAATCAGATTATCGTTATCAAAATTTTCAAACTTTTTGAAAGTGAATTTTCCTAAGGTCGAAGGATATGTTAGTTGGGGATCGAATGTATTATTTCAAAATTGCCATTGGCATAATTTGGGTTTTTTTTTAAAAAAAAAAAAAAAAAAACAAAACAAAAGATAAAGTAGTTATCTTCATTCAATTAGTTTCGTATTTGATTTGATGCAAAATTCACAACGAAATTTGTTAAATAATTAAACTTTTATTATGTTTAATGTTTAAATTAATTAGTTTTTTAAAGATCAAAATACTTTCACAAAATAAAACAAAAGATAAAATAGTAATCTTCATTCATTGAATGAAATATAATTAGTTTCGTATTTGACTTGTGCAAAATTCACAATGAAATTTGTTAAATAACTAAATTTTTAAGGATAAAAAATGAGTTGAATGTCTTTGCTCTTCAAATGTTTAATGTTTAAATTAATTAGTTTTTTAAAGATCAAAATACTTTCACAAAATAAAACAAAAGATAAAGTAGTTATCTTCATTCATTGAATGGAATATAATTAGTTTCGTATTCGACTTGATCCAAAATTCACAACTAAATTTGTTAAATAACTAAACTTTTAAGGATAAAAATTGAGTTTAATGTCTTTGCTCTTCAAATGTTTAATGTTTAAATTAATTAGTTTTTTAAAGATCAAAATACTTTCACAAAATAAAACAAAAGATAAAGTAGTTATCTTCATTCATTGAACGAAATATAATTTTGTACTTGATTTGATGAAAAATTCACAAAGAAATTTGTTAAATAACTAAACTTTTAAGGATAAAAAATGAGTTTTTAATGCCTTTGCTCTTCAAATGTTAAATGTTTAAATTAAGTAATTTTTTAAAGATCAAAATATTTTCACAAAATAAAACAAAAGATAAAGTAGTTATCTTCATTCATTGAATGGAATATAATTAGTTTTGTATTTGACTTGATGCAAAATTCACAACAATATTTGTTAAATAACTAAACTTTTAAGAATAAAAAATGAGTTTAATGCCTTTGCTCTTCAAATGTTTAATGTTAAATTAATTAATTTTTTAAAGATCAAATTACTTAATGAATAATTTCATTCTGCTCATAGAATATCCAAAACATAATAAAACTTATTCTCCTTGCGACTTATGTATCACTTGAATCAGTAAACAAGTTAATTTTTTTTATTTAATCAATCAAATTCCTCAGTTTTCATTCTTTTATGAGGAAAACAATACTCTGAGGCTGAAAAGGCCTTTAGCAAATCCTTTTAGGGTATAAACTATAATGCACATATATATATATATATAAGGAACAACTCAACAAGTTCAAAACGCTCAATCTTGTTCATTCATCAAAACAGCAATTATGCTATCGAACCTGGTTTATGATGTACGACTAAATGACTACTGAGGCATCCCAACTCTGAGAAATATAAACAAAGCATAAAACTGAAATAAATTGACTCAAGATAAAGGAAAAACTCTCGTAGTAGTAGCCCGCAATGCAACTAAAACAATCACCAATTACAAAGCATCTAGGTTTATTCTTTTAATGATATTTTGTTGGTGGGTATGTAGGATTTACTTTCTCCTGTCTGGAAGGACAAAATTGATTCTCCAAACTGAATCAGAAGTCTTTGGTATATACCAGATGTTCAAGGAGTCGACAATTTTGCATGTTTTCTAACCATCACATTCAAAACACACGACGATGGATAGCTTAACCTGCTGCTTGGAAATCACCAAAATCATCATCTGGTACATCCTCTGTGCTCTGATTTTCAGGAGAATTCTCATGCTGTGTGTCTTCTTTAACTGTTTTAGGAGTCTCAACTTTAGAAGTTTTCTCAAGGCCGAGTTTTGTAGGTGAGTTTGTTGGAGACTTCTGTGCAGCGAAAACAGGTGAGAGTGGTGCTGGAGGAGGTGGTGGTAACTTAATACTAGGTATAGATTCTTTCCCTCCATTCTTTTCTTCTGGGGATTTGTTCAGACCCAGCTCAAAAAACTTGGACTTCACACTGCTGCCACTTTTCTGCATGCAAAAGATAGGAATTAATAAAGATAATGTACTTAAAAAAGAAACCAGCCTCATTCACGAGGAAAATGCAGATTTCCATACATTGGTCTTAATTTGAAGTACAAGAGTCTCTCCTTCTTTCAGACTGTAATCAACTGAGGAAGTTTGTTGGTAATGTTGTTCCATCTCTTCAGCAGTTTTCTTTTTGTTTAGATATCTTTAAAAAAAAAATAGGAAAAGACACGCTTTCCATTTGTTAAAAAACAGCATGAGGACCTTCGTCCTCTATGCCAGCACGAATGAAAAAATGTGTAAAGGCTACCAAGTTTTGCAGATGATGAGATACATGATAAAAATGATAAATCTAATAAAATATATTTGATGGAGGATACTTCATATGATCATGTAAGGCAGCTTGGAAGTCATATGCCTCTGTTCTTTCTCGGAATCCTATGCCAATAAAAGCATGTCGAAGGCGACCACCTGCATGATTCTCAAGCAATAAAAAACCAAACTTCATCGTAATAAGAAATAGAGGCGACCAAAACAAAAAATTTCATTTCATAATAAGGGATCAAAAGTCAGCAGTCTTTCCAACTTGAAATGTCCAAACAAGAAAAAGGTATACAGTATTTATAAGTAAATTTAGTCATACTAAAAAGAAGTAAGGCTAATACCACAAGAAAGGAAGTGCGGATGGGATTAGGTGGACAGAAAATTAGAAATTGTGACTGTTGAGCAGAAGAATGGGGAACTGTAGAATATATTAAAAGCCATTTGGCACTAAAGGATCAGAGAATTAATTTTCCATAAATTTAGGAATATTTATGGTTGAGGGTGAATCCTGGCACAACGGTAAAGTTGTGTCTTGGTGATTTGTTGGTCATGAGTTCGAATCCATAAATAGCCTCTTTGCATATGCAAAGATAAGACTGCGTATAATATTCTTTTCCCTTACCAATGCATAGTCTGGAGCGTCCGGGCAATGGGGTACATAGTTTGGTTTTATTTTTGGGGGGAATATTTATGGTTGCAAAACAGTATGTTCACTATTCAGAAGAACTAAGGCCCTAGTTGGATAAACTTTCCCATAAGCACTTATAAGAGAAGAAAATAAAATGGTCAAATGAATTAAACTTCTCCCATAAGTTAAAATTAGTTTATGCATTGCATAAGTTAAAATCAGCTTTTTGGATAAGCTAAACGAGAGAACTTCTATAAAAGTTGAAATGCATGAGTTGATTTTAACTTATAGGAGAAACTCAATTCATTTGACCTTCTTATTTTCTTCTCCCATAATTACTTTTTATGGAGAAGTCTATCCACACGGAGCCCAAAATGTAAACAGAAAAAAGTACAATTTCCTATATCAATCCGAAACAAAAAAAATGCTTGCAAGTTTCCAAAAGCTTGACAAACAAACAAATTCTTGACAAAGACAATAAATTGATCGTGACAAAAGAAGTTGCTGACACATACTTTGAGAGCAAGCTGAATTTTTCATTCTATTTTCTGAGAGAAGTAGAAACTAATAAAATAAAACATGACATCGTTTCAAATTACTGCAAATCAAACAGGTTCTTATGTTATATTATACTATGTACTTCCTTTATGAATCCTACCCTGCTACCCAGCACATGGATGATAAGATGATTAAGAGAAGAAAAAGAAGTAAAAAAATATGTAGATCAGTAGATATAATGACTCACCTATGTTCTCTTCTATGCGAAGAACAAAGTATCTACAGAATATAAGTATAATTAGTTAAGCATCCTGAACTACAAAATAGTATGATAACAAACAACTTAGACTATCAACAGTCAAGGAAAACCACCTGCTGCTGTCAATAACAGGTTCCACGGGATGCGGTTCTCCATTTCTTAAAAATGCCCGAGCATATAATTCACCTAGTTATATATATTTCATCATAGATTTAAAAAAAATAAAGAAAAAATAGTACAATCTATTTGAAGCAGATTTAATGTGGTCTTACCTGTGCTCTTATCTTCAAGTTTTATGATGCATTCTTCTCCCTTGCTAGTGACTTTTAATATCCCTTCCCATGCCCATTTGTTGACATCCCATTCATCAGCCCTGAAATGAATCTCACTTATATAAATATTCGGCAATCACACACTCGACGGCAGCAAAAAAGAGTCACTAAACTCGCAAAAGCAGAAACCAATTCCTTCACAAACAACACAGTTCCACAAAAGTAATGAAAGACACAAAATAATTATAAGCATAGCAAATGAACTAAGCAGATCTAATACCCTTCCATAGACACTGGATAGCACAACTTTAATTATACCAAAGATACACTAAACAGATCATAGGCACAACAGATCAAGAGCTATATAATTTTGAAGTTGATCACAAACCTGTAAGAAGCTGCACTCTTTCTTGGAGGTATCTGCATAAATAGTAGAAACCCTTCATCAGTTTGACCCATCGAACAGCTAACAGTGAATTCAACTTTAAATAAATAAATTAAATAAAAAACATTCAGAGCAACAGTAATTTCTTCGGAACCTTAAATTATGATTCTGCGAACTAACATGAAACTTGATCATTAGTACCCTCATTCAGTTGTAAACTGAATTCTCACATTCCTCTCAAAACCCATTGCACAAAACCAAATTTTGATAAAAACCCGTGAACAGAAAGTTGCTAGACTTACAATGTAGACGTAACACTCGGGCACTTGAAAGAGAACGAGCTCAATGGGTTCAGCGTCTTCGCTTTCGCCGCCACTTTTCTGAACGTGGGGTTCGTTCTCTTCCTTCTCCATGATTCGGAGGCAAAGAAAGATCGCAAATTCGGTGGCGGAGAATTATAAAGAAGAAGAAAAGCGATATGGGTCTACAGGAGGCGTGGATTTAGGAAGAACTTTCCTGAAAGAAATCAAATTTCGGAGAATTGGGGTTTGGTTTGGGTTTTTTTTTTTTTTTTTTTTGGCTCGTTGAAGATAGAGAAAGTGAGTGATAGGAAAGTGTCTCTGCCTGGTTCGTTCTCACGAAGGAGATGACGCTGCACCGAAACGGTTCTGCATCGGAACAATGGCCACCGTCTGATTCGAAAAGCTTTGGGATCGAACGGTTAGATGGGTATGGACTGGGACAGTGTTTGCTTTGTTTTCAAGTCAACACAAAATTAAATCCAATAAATATTAACACTTATTAATCTCAAAATGCTGAGTGAGAATATGAGAGGAAAAGGAGGAATATGCTCTAGAAAAATTGGAGTTTATACGCTACAAATTGAATTTGAGCATGCCTTATGACAGGTTTTTTCAATTTGTGTATAAGTGCAATTTTAACTGTAACATTTGCTAAAGTTCTTAAAATTTTAGTATTCTTTTGCGAGTCTTACTATAACAAATCATTTTTATTTTATGTGATCTAATAAGTACTTTTAATAATGAAATAATTACTAAATAAATTTCATAAATTATTCATATTTTTAATTTGAATTTAATTTTTATACATCGTTAATGTGAAATTTTTTAACATGATCAACCAACTAAAATCATGATAAATATTTTTAAAAATAATTATTATAAAAACCAATCAATTTAATATATATATATATATTAATTTGTGATTTAATGATAGATGTAAAAATAATTATGTTAATTCTTTTCTCTTTTAAATTTTCCACACTATTAATGAGCAAATTCTTCTAGTCTTTCTTCTTCCTCCATATATATTCTTTCTTCTTTTTCCCAATGTTGCCAGCGGCAGAGTAATATATAAAAAATCACATATAAATATATTGAATGTTTATATTTTGTTTCTCTAATTTTATATATTTGGATTCTTGTTCCTAACTCACTCCTTTGATTATAATATTATTTTTTTAAAATAGATACCATTAACTTCAGCTAATTCTCCATTTTCTGTATTATGTAATCAGGAAGGTAATATTATCGAGTCCTTATGTAAGTCATTTTTGCCTGCCCAGTTTTTATTTATTTATTTGGATTGGAAGAATCCACGGTAGGTGAATCTTGAGAAAGTCCACAAGAGGCACTCTGAGGAAAATGGGAGAGAAAACGGACGATAAAAGAATTAAATATATTACAAAAATTGAATTTGTAGATTTTCCTTATGTGGCTCAACTCAAATGAATTGTCTAAACTCTGAAGGGATATTTGACCAACTAGAACTTTCAAGAACTAGCCCCCTAAATCACTGCTTAGTTAACATCCTTGTCTCATTGAATTCTCTTCAGAAACATTCGTACTGCATTGTAACTTCCACAAAAGGGTCTGATAATATAATCACAAGAAATTATTAACTATAGACTAATGTCATTTATTTATCATAGTTTTACAACAAAATATACACAAGCAGAGAGACAGAAAAGGAGAAGTGAGTGATAAAATAAATAACTTAGTGGAAAGAGATGAAAAATACTGAAATTTGTAGAAATTATTCTAGAAGTTTAATGAATGAATAACATTATCTTTAACAATGTACCTGTACCAACTGTGCACCAATACACACTGATATCTATGATTATCCTAATCTTCTCATTCTTCTGTGCCCGAGAAGAGTAGATAGTCCCAATGTATCTTCAAAATGAGATAAAGACACGAGACTTTAAGTACAAAGCATTGCATAATGCATAACATAGATCAATTTATTTATTAACAACTTTCAAAACAGCATCTTACAAAGGCTTTGCTTTCTTCATATGTCATAAACTTCTTATCCCAGAACCCCAAGTTGTTATTATTCACGGGAAGAGAATTCATGACTGAAGAAACTTTTGACTAAACAAGGTACAATATAGTGGAAAGAGTCCACTAATTCTGTCTATGGTCAAAAGAGTAAAGTTGCTATCTGTGACTATGAATGCTCCCAACACATGTACAAACCCAGATTCTGATTCACATGATTCATCTTCATCTTCATTCTTCAGAAAGTACAAACTTTCCCTAACAAGTGAAAATGCTATTTGCTAATTAATGTCAGTCACTCCCTCATCATATTCAGATATATGCCAATATGCCATGCATATGGATATTTAAGTTACATGTTTATAAAGAAAAGTTCTCATAGAAATCTCCTACAGATGAAGAACTGAATATAGAAATCCTCCTTCTCTTCCTGCTTTCTAACATGTCCTGTGAAACAGAAAATCTATCCAACACAGATCTTAGAGCTTGATGAACAGACCCTGCCAGAAACTGGCGGTACTCAGCATCTTCAACATTTTGTTCTTTGCAGCTAATTATCACAAACACATTCTTCATCCTTCCTCCCAAGGTTGCAATCTCAGCCCTTATTATCATAAGATGAAGTGCATCAAGTGCTTGTCTTATATCAGTTAATAATCCGGGTTTGTATTCACAGCATAGTGATGCCCTGATTGAGTAAGGGAAACCATTCAATCCTCCCTCCTGTTCTTCAACTCTTATTTCATCACTGTCCTTTGGTATCATTAGGCCTTCACTAGCTTGTGCTGCATTCGTTTTCAGCTCTTTCAAATGTCTCATAACCTCACCCAGCAAGGTTGCTTTGTCCAACTGAGTTCAAAAAGTATACAAAGAATACTCACATTTATAAGTTACGAATAAATAATTTAACATGTTTGTAGTGACATGAGCTTCATTATTGAAAGCATGAGCAAAACAAAGTTGGACAGTTAATGTTAAGTTCTTCTCATCCTTTTTTTCTAGAAAAGAAACTGAAATTGTGTGCTTGAGAATAAAGGAAACAATCAAAACAAGACTTCAAAACCTAGCAAAATGGCTTTACTCGCATATATGGATCGTACAATAAGGTCATTTACTACCTGATCTGCAAGTTAATAATTTGAGCATTCAAGAAGTCTTATAATACCTTTTGAGATGCATTGGTTAAGAATTTATCGTTGAACTTAATTGCTTAAGTATCAGTTGCAGTTGAAAGTTTCAATGCAGATGCATGCATAGTCCTTGGTTTTCTTTCATTGCAATCATCACACAAGAGAGGTGAATTAAACAAAATATTTAGCCTTTGAGCTACCATTTTTTATCATGACCCTTCAACCAAATGACTTAATAAGGTCAACAATAATCCCAAGTTAACCAAATTATTTATATATGTATTTCACAGGGAAGATAAAACATGTAAAGGAAAACATTCAATAATAAGCTGGCACCCAGATTTCCCTTTAAATATTCTTTCATGTGCAACAATAATTGAACGAACTCAAACAAGAACCAATAAAAAGTCTGTATTTTTTTAAAGTTAATGAAGAAACTGCCACAGATGACACATAAGCTGTTCTCAGCATGAGCAAAACCAACAGTCACTGGTTGCAAATTTTTAGAATTTTGATTTTAGCCATAACTCGATCCCAAAAGCAAGTTCAAGAAATGAGAGTTTTTTCCATTTATGCACACTATTTTTTATTGTGGTCATATCATTAGTCAATGTGTGATCTCTAATACACCTCTTCATGCAAAGAATTAGACATCTCAAGCATGAAGTTGCAGGATTAGACCCGTGAGTAATCAAATAACGGTCACTTGAATAGGACAAAAATAAACCAAAACATTAAAAAAAAAAAAAAAAAAATGATAATGGAGAAAGCATTATATTGAACTAACCTTCTTAGCACCTGGAATGACAGCGCGAAGTGTATCAAGATGTGCATTAATTCTTGCTCTCCTTCTCCTCTCTGCCTCACTATGGTTCTTCAAGGCTTCAATGCTTCTCTCAGGAGAAACACCCTTGCGTTCCAATTTGACAGGGGCCTCTACCAGCTCTCGCTTCTCCTTATCCAACACTAGAGACGAAGATGAACCATACCCATTTCCAATTACACCACAACTTAATTGAAAACCATCACTAATCCTATGTGGGGCAAAGGGTTCCATTTCCATGACAAAGAGTGAATAGAAACAAGTAAGAAGAAGAGTAGTAGTTTCGTTTTGAACACAAGAAGACAACAACCACCTTGGAAAGTGAACGTGAAGGTGAAGAAGGTGAAACTTTGGCTTTGGCTGCGCTTTGTTGTGTAATTTCCATAAGGGAAAGGATAGTTGTTGGTTGGTGTTTGAGACAAAAACTCAATGATGAAGTGGCAAAGGTATGTTGTTTGTCATGTTGGGGTTGGAGTGTATTTGGAATGAAAGATGCAGTGAAAAGTGTTGTGTTGTGATGTGTTGTGTTGTGTCAGATGTGTGTAGTGTCAGTGTTGTATGGTGATGATGATGGTTGTGGTGGCTTTGCTGAGATCCATTCCAGAAGAGAGTACTGCTGCTGTTACTGATTACCTGTTCTGGTGGGGGACTAGTCCTACAACACCACACTTTTTAAGACCACAACTACTTGTCCCTTTCTTTTAATATAAAAATGCCACGTGTAAATTTCTGTACAAAATTCTGTATAAAAGAAAAAGAACTAAAAAATGTAAAATAATGAAAAGTGATAAAAGAAAAAAATAGTATTATAAAGGGTACTACATAGTATTATAAAGGGTACTTTGAAAAAATATTGTATGAATAATATACTTCTAAAACAGGTTGTATTATAATTCAAATTCTTGTTCTTTAAAAAATAAAAATGAAATTAAGTTTTTTTTAATATAACTTTTCTTATTCATATTCAAGCTTCATAATTATATTTTGGAAAAAATATATAAATATAATATTAATCTTTGATAGCCGACAATCTTTTACTATATTCTATAACTAAACGCGTAAATCAATTGACGTGAAAATGATTTAACCAAATCAAGATATCGAATTCTAGAGAAAATTTTATAGTTTACAGTAATTTTATCTATTCTTTGACAAGGATAGACATAGTTACATTAAATACTATTTTCTAGAAAAAAAAAAAAACAAAAAAGTGTTTTATTCTTGTTCTTTTATCATTATTGTCTTTTATCTGGCTTTATAGTTTATATATACCTGTAGACTGTAGTATCTAAGAATCGTTTTTTACTTTATTGTTTAACATTTTTTTACAAGCATTATCGTTTAACATTCTTCCTTTTTTACAGCTTTAACATTATTTTCTTTTATCCTATTATACATACCTTTATCTAAGAAAATCATGTTTTACTCAACCTTAATTTTCCTAAAGCCGCTCTCTTCTTTTACCTCTTCTTTTCTTCTTTGAGAATATTGGATTATTGCATTTTAGATATCTCGTCATTTCTGATTCCTCAATTTACACTGAGAATATCACCTGCTATATATATCATATCGAAGACTTTCGCGAGTCACATAAATAATGATTATCGACATCTCATACTACAAAACTTTACCCTCCGCTGTAATTAGTAAATGATAAATATATTCAAAACAAATTCAAGTCCATAAGAGTGTAAAAAAAATCTTCAAATTCAAACTTCTTCTCGAGTGCTGAGTGTTGAAAATTCACTATTGGAAAGTTTGTCGTAGTTAATCTAACCCAAATCAGCCTTTATGGAACTGAATAATATTTGTACACACACACTGTCATGTACCATCACGAGTGGTGATTCAGAAGAAAAAAAATACATGAGAATAATAATGACAAATGCATATTTTAGCACATTTTGAAAGAATCTTAGTTACATGACATTGAGTCATGAGTTTGAGGTCATTGAAGCATATAATATATTATTAATAAATATTCAATTGGATATAAATGATTAATTTATTAAAAGTAAAATGAGTTTGATCTTTGATAAAAATAATTATTAATTATATTTTATTTACCTTTTAATCGAATTCTAAATTAGTCAAAAAAAATAATTTTCCTAATGAATCAGAAAATTAAAATAATATTATTAAAATACAAATGTAAAATAAAATTAAATATCAAATAAAAATAGAAAAGTTTAACAACATGTAAATATAAATGAGAAAAAAGATTTCTCAAATTTATCAATAAATTGATATCAGAATCAAATCATCATCTCAAGTTATAGATTTTATCCTCATTTTAAGTTTTAACATATATTATTAATTGTTTGTCATTAACTCAATGGTTATTGGTTCATACACAATATAGAATCTGCATTAGCAGTAATTGGGATTTCTAGTGATCTCTAAATTGATTTTATTAATTGCCGCAATTTACGTTTGCGTCTGCAACGCACAATAGGCTTGAATTTTCTTTTGGAATCATGCATTGCGATTTCTGGGAGAATGTGTTGGGGGCTTTTGTTTCTTTTGTTTAATGAGTAATTGCAAGCTTTAAGTTAGGCAAAAGCCAATTTTGGATGGCACCCTTTAGGTTAAAGAGCCAGCTAATCACTTTTTTTAATAAGCTAATTAGCCCTTTGCCAATCACTTTCCTTTGACAATAGCATTGTAATCTATTTTCCACGTCATCGATGGTGACACAAACACAGCTTTATTTGAACATGACCACTTAGATTCACACACTTTATCTTAATGGGATGGAGATTTTCCTTTCTCACACTTATTTTAATCCTTTATGTAGTGGCTCTCAACTTTCCACTTTGCAAACATGAATAATTTTTTAAGGTTGGTAATTGGTTCATTGTCCACGTTTTGTACAAGGCTTGAATTTCCAAAAGACATCTCTCTATTTCGTTTAGTACATTTAATTTTGCCACCAACCAATCACACCATGAATAATGATTTTAATTGTGTGGTTCTTGAAGCATATCATTTTTTTCCTTATTTTTCAATAATGATATTGACGAAATTTAAATTTATGATCTAATTAAATTATTTAAGCCCCATACTGATATAGTGAAATTCGATTAATGATCTATAGATTAAATTATAAGCACTCCTTCCAATCACTGAAAAAGATGGTAGACACGTTATTATATAAGGATAAAAGAAAAATATGTCAAAGTGTCTCATTTCTTTATACACGCCACTTAATTTTATCCATTTTTTTACAAATTACAATAGTATATGATTGATACGAATAAAAGTCACTGAAACATATACGAAATGTTTCAGGTAGATCCAGCAAATTGATCAAGTAGTAATGTGCAGAAGATCTGATCTCAATGGAATGGCCAAAGAAAACTTGTTTGTAGTGGTGATCACTCATCTTTACTTTAACTAATGCCTAGTATAAGTACACTGCACAACTTAAAAACGGTGCAACCAAATCAAGGAAATGATTCATGTTATAGTTTTAAACTTTGATCCGCAATTGTAATTGTGATCAAAACTTAAAAAAGAAGTTAAATATCATTTTTAATCTATTATATTTTAGTATTGTTGGGGGAGTAAAATTTTGAGGCTAAAAGTAAAATTTTGTAAGTATTGGAATCGAATGAAATGATAGAACATGATATTGAAGTCATGCTCGCATGGTCATCGAAAAGGATATAAATTAATTTGGTGGTAAGTTGTTTTGATCAAGTATACAAAGACAATTATCAAAGCTTTTTCAATAAAGAGGTTGAAGGTACAGGTGTTAATATCATAAATAGTTAATTTGAATAAATTATACATTTGTACAGATCTTGTAAATGGACCATTGAGTAGAATTAAACTATAAATAAGCATAATAAAAGTCATTTTTTCTTGGTTAGGAAAATTATAAAAAACCTCTACACTAACACGTCACACAAGGAAAATGACTATTAATTTCAAAGACAATGTGTATATTTAATTTGAACCTATTCATTTGTGCAATTTACAATTTCTACAATTGCTTTTCTTTGACAATTTAAATTTGATGCAATTCTATTTTTTTACATTTCTTCTCCAAACTCTATACACTTTCTAATTTTTATTTCTTCTCTAAACTTAAACTCACTTACTTTTTGTTCTTTGATTTCTTACAATTTTCATATTGTTTCACAGTTTAATTTCAATTTACGCCTCAAGCACTTTACATTTCTATCATTTTAATTATCGATTGCATTTCAATTTAATTTTCTTTCAAAAGTCTTTTACATTACAAATTTGTTGTTTTCTTTATCTTATAACTTAATTCATTAATCAATTTGCACATTTCTATTTGTTTAAAAATATCTTTATTATCAATAAACTATAAACTTATTAGAAAATTATTTTGATTATCTTCATGCAAGTGTATTTTC
Source organism: Glycine tomentella (assembly GCA_007407185.1). NCBI lineage: Eukaryota > Viridiplantae > Streptophyta > Magnoliopsida > Fabales > Fabaceae > Glycine > Glycine tomentella. Next base: position 884,863 of record PYAF01001286.1, read on the forward strand.
GATCTATAACATATTTACCTAATAACTATTGAAAATAATCTCTATAACAAATTATAATCATCAAAATGAGCACTTTTGATAGTAATACAATAATACATGATTTTGTTAAGAATTCATGTTCAATTGATCTCATATTTCCATTAGTTGAAAGTCATATCGACTATTTAAGAAAAAAAAACTCATAATTATAATTATGTCTCACTAAATAAAAAAAAGTTGTTTATAGTTGATTAAAATCAAGAGTGGGAGATCAATATATTATTTTCAATTATTAAAATGAATTTTTTATCATAAACAGGTACATTAAGTTTTAAAAGTTTCATTTTGGTCATTTATGTTTATAAAAGTTTCATTTTGTTTCTTAATGTTTTAAAAAAGTTTTATTTTGGTACATTAAGTTTAAAAAGTTTCACTTTGGTCATTTGTGTTTTTGAAAGTTTTATTTTGATCATTTATTTTTTTGCACGTTTCATTTTGGTCATTCCTTCTAATTTCTATTAGCGTGTCATTAACTTTAAAGTTAAAGCCGCCACTATCTTTTTAAAATGCATTCAATCACCTATTTTTCTAACCTTTGTCATCTTCTTCTACAAACTTCATAGACCATAACTACCACAGCATAAACGATGCAATCACTGTCCATTCAGATCTACAACCTCTTCAGCACTACAATCATCATCAACAAACAAATCGATCCGCTACATCCATCCACAAACAACACCATCGCGCCACCCCATAGTCACATCGTGACCCAACACCGACATAGATCAGAAATGTTGGGTCCCAGCAATGATGAGAAGTTTCAAATCTGACGCCACATTGGTGATTTTGAGTCTTGCTTCAAGTTTTAGCCGCACTATTTTAAATTAATTATTTAAAAATTAGCATAACACTAATGTTTGCGAACGGAAATCAAAAGAGAAGTCCAAAATGAAACTTTCAAATACATAAGAGATCAAAATGAAAATTTTGAAAACATAAAAGACTAAAATGAAACTTTTAAAATTAAATATACCAAAATGAAACTTTTGAAAATATAAAGAACAAAAATAAAACTTTTAAAATTTAATGTGCCAAAGTGAAAAAACACTAAAACATATTGGATCAAAAGTGACACTTTATCATTTTTTTACTCACCACAACCACATTGTTACTACGTTAGTCACGTTTTCCCGTAATTGAATGCAATGTAAAGATTTTTTGACTCACCACAACTATACTTTAAAAACATAAATAATATCTATCTTTGACATATAATTCACAAACCAAACATTGAAATAAACTATTTTACTAATCATACATGCAATAACCAAGTGGTGTCAGTTTGTCACCAAAAAAACTAAGGTTATGCAAGCTTGCACATAAACAATATACTTGTAGGGTGGCTTAGTCTCGATCAGTTTAGTGTTATTTCTTTATAATGTTAATAACATCCTAAATGGGAGCCCTTTTGATGTAAACAATATACTTGTAGGGTGGCTTGATTTGATTCGATTCAAATTCAATACCTTAAGTTGTTGCATCATCTAGTTCATATGTTCTGACATTGTCCTTGTTTTGTTACGTGACATTTAACAAAACATTATGAAAAACACAATATATGATGTTTCAAAGATCAAAATTAACAGGCTCAACAAATACAACACTATGAAGATTTTCAGATTTATCATAACGATACAAGTGAAAAGAACACAAAGTAGGTTGCAAGATATTACAGGCTCCACAAATACAACACTATGGAGAGCAAGTGCCAGCAACAACAACCACTTGAAGAATAAATATCTTTGGGATAGGAATCATTTGCAAGAAGCTAAAAGGAGATGTTGATCGTAAATGTCGACTCAAGTTTGTCTAAAAAGACACAAGGTCTAATAACTAATCTTAAGTCACTATATATTCCCCCACCTGCAACTATAGTGGAAGTGTTGAATATTGATTTATAGTTATTAGTTAATGTGTCTATTAGAATAAAAAACTATATAATGTTAACTTTTACAAAAATATGTTTCTTTGTAATAAATGTAAGACATTATAAGTATCTCGAGAGAGTGTTAACTACATATTCTGTTAGACTCTTTTTCAGTAATTATTTTTTATTAAAGGAAATTCATGCGAGTTACACTGATTTGATGAGATTCTATTCCATGGATTTGAATAGGGAAGAGTGTAAGGGAAGGAAAAATGAATTCATTGACAACATTTTTCTAATTTGAATATCCTATTTAGTAAAGTAATCCAAATAAGTTGTCTTCGTCTCATAAAAAAAATCAGCTATCTTCCAATACCTTATATTCAAAATAATCTTTTTAGTAATACTTAGAGCATGCGTGGAAATCAAGTGAAAAATTACTTGAGGCAAAAATACTTTTGGTAAAAGATCAGGACCCTTGCTTCTTTTTTTTTTTTAGTTTATTTGTTAGATCTATATTGGAATGCATGTCACAATAATTTTAACTGTAAACCAAACATGCATTTGATAGTTCAAATAATGAACATATAAAGTAAAAAAAGAAATAATGAACCTGAAGTTATTCCTTTCCGTTTGCCTACTATGTTGCTAACTTTCATAGAAATTTAGAAATATTTTGAACAAAAATATATATAAAAGAAAAAAGAAAAAATTGAGTTCCATTTTTTCCTTTGCATTTTATTGTGTCAGTTGTGTCCGGAAATTTGGGTTTATTTTTTTTCTCAATGATATTTGGTCCATAAGAAGCTAAAAGCCTAAAACTTAGATGTTAATAGGCCAATACCCAGTGCCCATTGCTGCGGCCACATGTAGTAATTTTGCAACAGAAATTGTACCCCACTCCCCATTCATTTTTTGTTTCCTAAAAGACCAAAATACCTCTTAACTTCTGAACTTCCATTTAAATTTTTTCAAACACTTGTTTCTGTCAAGGTATTTTCGTTAAAAATAAAAATAAAAGTCGGGGAGTAAAAAGATCAAACGAGGAGTGCGAATATCAATTCCATGACTGTTGAGACACAGAATCCATGGACCCTACCGTCTTAGTTTATCAGCCATCTATTGAGCTTGGCCTCTTCCATTCATTTTACCTTTGGACTTCATGTTCCACAAGTAGTCCAATAAGAAAAGCTTAGGATAAGGATTAGGAGCTAATTAACTAGCTGTGCATTTAGCAGCATAGAGGTAGGTGAGTAACGAAAATGATTTTGAGTGCCACTATTCGTCCTATTGAATATCAATCTTAAAAGGAGGATAATGATCGATGAATCTCTAATAATTCCTTCGCAAATATCACTTCGTACACTTAGCACAAAATAATAAGATACTATCATTTTTATAAAGATTTTATCTTTCTCTTTACCTAATTCTAATAATCAATGGACATGTTTAGGACAGTTGAAATTTCACAATTTTAGCTACTTTGTAGAAAATAATTTTGGTCAAATTAACTTATAAGCTGGTCAAAGTAACTTATAAACTACTATTAGAATGGCTAACCAAATACACTTGAAGTGGGAAAATTTGTACATGCAAATTTTGTTGTAGTATATATAGAGTCATTGCTCCACCATAAGGTTGTGGAAAAGTGATCTCCACCTTTGCAACACAGAGTCTTCATATGAAAGATTCTCCAACATGAGCTGCCTACAAGAGTTTATTAGCCCAAAGGCCAAAGAACCATTGCTCAAAATGCCATATTCCCCACGTACAATCAGAGATTGTTGTAATGTTCTGAGAATTTGGTGCAGATTCTCACCAAACCTCTAGACTATTTTTTCCATCTGGATATACCAAATTGGATTCACTACAATATAAATCATCATCCTAGGATTGAACACAAAACAACTTAATTAGTCACCTTTGTTTGCTTTTGTCCTGTGTGAGATATGGGGGCCTAGAAATCTTTCTCAAAACTGGCTCATCTCTCTTTATAATTTGCTCAATAACCTTTTTTTTTTTAATATTTTGTGTTGCATCTTTACAACTGGCACAACTCCTTTTTTGTGCCATATATACATCTTTCTATGGTAAAAATTATCCTAAACTGATAAAATGTTTTTTATAAATAATTTACAAAGATACTTTTGTTTTATAAAAAAAAGTAAAAAAAAAAAAAAAAAAAAAACATAGATTGATACTAGTTATTCCCCTTCTCTCCCTTTCATCCTCCCTCCTTTTGAGCTTTATGCCATGTGATAGTGAGTATAGTGAGAAACAGTGCAACTTTTGCTCCGATGAAGTGGGGGAGTAAAAGATCTAGATAATATTCAAATAACTTTTCAATTACACGAATCTTGACCATTTAAAATATTTCATTTTACATTAAATAAAAGCATTTTTCCCTAAAAATATATGTGCCTTCTTATCACAACTGCACCCCATGCAATTCAATTTTGAATTGCATACATAGTGTAAAATGCAAAAGTGTATACATCAAAATTTAGGGATGCTCATGGGTCAGTGTTTTAGATTTACGAGAAAATAAAATCAAAATTAATTGATTTTAATTGACTTGATATGAGATTTTAGAATTTTTTTTGTCTAATTCAAACCAAACCAATTCAATAGTGAATAAGTTGCTTCAATTTGAGATTGGACATTTGATCAAACTTTTTCTTAAACAAAGTTTTGAAAAGAATTAAAAATAACATGATTTTGACAAATAATGATGTCATAACTTACATTATATTGTAAAGCAATATATATATATATATATATATTATATATATCAACTAAATAATATCATAAATTATAAAAAAATAATACATGATTACTTGATTAAATCATAAAATTTTATCTATATATAATAATTAAAAGGAAATAAACTAAATTATCCAATACAAACATTAAGTCTAAAGATAGACTCAAGTAAAACATAATGAAAAGATTCAAAAGAACATAATAGTAGTTAAATTAAACATTAAAAAAAATATATACAATTAATTTGATTCAAATTTGAAAAATGTGAATCCAATACCTGAACCAATCAACATCAAATTTCAATTGGGTTAATCCGAGTTATACTTGATTAAAAAAAATAAACATTCATTTGATTCAAATTATTGGATTGATATGGACCTATAAACACTTCTAAAAAAATTATGCAGAAAATGATTCAAAATCCATGAAAAAGAAATGAATTCTTGGAAAAATTACTTTTTTTACTTGACAAAACCAAATCGATAAAACAACTTTTAAAGTAATTTTATTTATGCTTAATGCAAGCTTTATAATATCACCCAACCATATTAATCATATTATTACAAATATTTAATCTCTCAAATGTTTTTCCTTTATGTAATGGTGTTCATTAGTATATTGATTATAGCACTGCAAAGCAACTATATAACAATGCTAATAAAGATAAATCGGAGAGAAAGACGTTAAAATAAGACAAAAGTCGCAACACTCTATTGTAATGGCCCTTGTTGTTGTAGGTTGCCGGGCTGTGAGTGAGTGTAGAACAGAAAGAAAAGACAGAAAATAATTGATAATTAATATTCAATAAATACAATATAAGCCCTAAAAGAAATACAATATAATTTCATATATAATGACTAAACTTTTAGTCAACTTTACCAAGAAAAAAAAATTGGTTATCTGGCGTTCCTCACTCACCTACCATTTGCACGCTTGCAGTTGCACTTGCAGACACGAGGGTTTGTAAATAATAATTTAATTTCCGTTTTTTAATTCAACTTTTTGTCAAATATATCCACCGGGGTAACGGGTTATCCACAACCCAAGTGGATAGTACTTACCGACACCGTAGCAGCGCACGTTAGCACACTCCACTGAATTCCCACACTATAAAACCCTGAAACATAAAAACACACTGATTCCACTGAACCCTCTTTTGCACCGCAAACAGCTTCACTTTACACTCTACTCCCAAAAATGGCGGCTGCTACGACGTCGTATTCTTCCGCAATCGCCGCCGCGTCCGAAACCCTAGCCAAACCTGCTTCCACCAGAACATTCGCCGCCACCAACCTCGCCCTTCAATCGTCGTCTTCCAAGCTCGGCTTCAAATCCCTAAAGCTTCACCGATGCCCCGCCTCCGCCCTCGGCGCGCGCATGGTGTCGGCGCCGGCGGTCAAGGCCCCCGCGCTGCTCGATTTCGACACGAAGGTTTTCAAGAAGGAGAAGATTAACCTCGCCGGACACGATGAGGTTTTTAAACGCTTTCGATATGCTCTCTATTCTCTATCGAAGCTTTCTCCCATTTCCAGATTCGTGAATGTTAAAAATTTTGTTTTTATTTGTTGTTTGTGTTAATTCGTTGCAGTACATCGTTAAAGGAGGCAGGGATTTGTTTCACTTGTTGCCCGATGCTTTCAAGGGTATCAAGCAGATTGGTGTTATCGGTTGGGGATCTCAGGTGATTAATTATTATATTTCATATTGGATCATTTCTCTGAATGCTCAACATATTGTTATTTGCTATGTGTTTATTCTAAAATTAGTATTTTAGTAAAGAGTATTATGTATTTACTTTCCTAGCTTTGATATGGTTGTTAACATGGGACTTTGTTTACCAGGGACCTGCTCAGGCTCAGAATCTACGGGACTCTCTTGCTGAAGCAAAGTCTAATATTGTGGTCAAGGTGTGAATCTGGTTTTCATTTTTTTAGTTGGTTCAGTTTCTATTTTAGTAGCCTAATGCTTGCTTTAACTGTTGATTAACGATTGTGGTTTAAATGTGTTGCTTGTCTTAAAAAACACAGATTGGACTCAGGAAAGGTTCTCGTTCCTTTGCTGAAGCTCGGGCAGCTGGGTTTTCTGAGGAGAATGGGACTCTAGGTGACATATGGGAAACTGTCTCGGGCAGTGATCTTGTGATGCTGTTAATTTCTGATTCTGCACAGGTTAATTAGTTCAACTACTCAATGCTGCAATAGTTGTATTCTGATTCATCTCTTGTTGTTTTTATGTTTCTGAAACTGTCTGATACTCTAATAATTAATATACAATGTTGTCCCAAACTGTGTGATGATGACTTGGTCTTGTCATTATCATTATCATTATTAGTAACAATTCTTTGTTAGAAAATTGTTGGGTTAATTTCAGCAATGTTAATAATCAGAAATCAGACTCGTGTTCTTATGGAACTGAAAGTGTTTAGATGTTTTCATCAACTTAGTCACAACTGTGCTGGCAATGCAGCTGCCAACACCCCAATCCACCATGATTTCTACACCCAGTTGGCATTAGATATTCTTCTACTTACCTGATCACCATCAACTTAAAGCTTGTCATCACCAGCTTCCATCACCATCACATAATTCTTTATTTGCCCAACTTATATTTTTAAAATAAAAAATTTATTTAATATTTCAGGTTGATTTTGTTAGTGTCTTTAATTAACAAACATAACAAATGAATGAAAATAAACTTATATAACGTTTTCTCTGAGAAATATTATTCTGATATACTTGTAACAAGTGCAAGCTAAGAAGTGTCCCAAATCTCATAAGTTTTCTATGAAAGTAATACTAATCGTTTTCTGAAACCTTGTAAATCTTTGTTGGTATTGTGCTGCCTTTTTAGCTTTTGCAATAACACTTTATTTATGTTATTTTGCATATTTGCTTCCAATCCAGAATGTTTTAATATTTTTATTCATCTGGCAGGCTGATAACTATGAGAAGATATTGTCTCACATGAAGCCAAACAGCATACTTGGGCTTTCCCATGGTTTTCTTCTTGGGCATTTACAGTCATTGGGACTTGACTTTCCAAAGAACATTAGTGTAATTGCTGTGTGCCCAAAGGGGATGGGTCCATCTGTAAGGAGGCTCTATGTCCAAGGCAAAGAGATAAATGGTGCTGGAATTAATGCAAGTTTTGCAGTCCACCAGGTAATTATTTGCTATGCCTCAGTCTCTCTTCACTTTCTGTGGGTCTTTTGCTCCTGTGTTGATTGGTTAATTTATTTTATTTGAGTAACTATTTTTGCATGCAGGACGTAGACGGCAGGGCTACTGATGTTGCTTTGGGATGGTCCGTTGCCCTTGGTTCTCCATTCACTTTTGCCACTACATTAGAGCAGGAGTACAGGAGTGATATCTTTGGGGAGAGAGGTGAAAACTTTCTGCAATGTTTTGTTTGATTTCCTTAAAGACTTAGGTCATAACTACAGATTTGGTGGTTTATAGGCATTTTACTTGGTGCTGTTCATGGAGTTGTGGAATCCTTGTTTAGGAGGTACACTGATAATGGAATGAACGAAGATCTGGCCTATAAGAATACTGTTGAGTCTATAACAGGGATTATATCTAAAACCATCTCAACTAAGGTTGTATTTTCATACTCGTCTAGCATTAAATTTTTGTCTGTTTGGACTCCCCCATCCCTTCCCCAAAACCCTGGATAGTGTGCTGGTACAGGGAATTTTGCGAGTTCTGACTAGCCTTCTGCACTTATTGGTTTGGGTAGGGCATGCTAGCTGTATACAATGCTTTATCTGAAGATGAGAAAAGGGAATTTGAGAAGGCTTATAGTGCTTCTTATTATCCGTGCATGGAAATTCTGTATGAGTGCTATGAGGATGTAGCCAGTGGTAGTGAGATTCGCAGTGTTGTTCTGGCTGGGCGACGGTTTTATGTAAGGGCATATTTGTTTTCCTTTTAAAGTAGTCAGGCCTTCGCGCTACAGACCTTAAATTATACTTATATTTTACAGGAGAAAGAGGGTCTACCTGCTTTTCCCATGGGTAACATTGATCAAACCCGCATGTGGAAGGTTGGTGAGCGTGTCCGATCTACAAGACCAGCAGGTGATCAAGGCCCATTATATCCTTTCACTGCTGGTGTCTTTGTGGCATTGATGATGGCCCAGGTATTGGAAGTTTTTCTTGCTAGTATTTTGAGAATGGATGCACATAATTGCCTGCCTGGGTCATCTGTCTGTTTGCTTTTGAATTTGTGACTGACTACTTAACTATCAGTGACAAAAGATTTTTTTTTTCCTGCTGTAGATATGTAGAGCATAAATAACTTTGTAATTTTAACTGTGATTACTAAATTTGCAGATTGAGATCCTGAGGAAGAAAGGGCATTCATACTCCGAAATTATTAATGAGAGTGTCATCGAGGCAGTTGACTCTTTGAATCCTTTCATGCATGCTCGTGGTGTTTCTTTCATGGTTGATAACTGTTCAACCACAGCTAGGTTGGGTTCGAGGAAATGGGCTCCACGATTTGACTACATCCTAACCCAGCAGGCCATGGTGGCTGTGGACAATGGAACTCCTGTTAACAGGGACTTAATCAGCAACTTCCTGTCAGACCCAGTGCACGGAGCCATTAAAGTTTGCGCTGAACTGAGACCCACAGTAGACATTTCTGTGCCACCAGATGCAGACTTTGTTCGTCCGGAATTGCGTTCTAGCAATTAGAACTTAAAAGCAATTATGGCTTTCAGATTTCTCAGAACTGCAGTTTTCTTGTTAGTTTGGGTTTTCTAGTATTGTTTTCATGATCGGATGCTAGTATGAAAGAGTTTGTACCCGCCTGTGTTCTGCCACTGAGGAACGTTACTTAATGTCCTATTTAAATGAGTTACGCTAGTACTTACCATTAGAGGGTGAGATGGATTAAGGATTTTACGATCTTAATTTCACGTTTCTTACCGTTCCTTGTAAGCCTTCCATCAGTTTCAGCCCCGGCAATTACTTCAAAGCAACACGAACCATCTAAGTGGTCACGGTAACTCGTTCTGGTCATACAGTCGAATTGAACATGCACTCAATTGATGGTTCAGTGCTGCTTGATGAATGAGTCCCAACCTCCAAGCCCTTTTTGGTATACTCAATTTAAAGAAGAAAAAAATTACACTCAATTACTCAATTTAAAGAAAAAACAGTAGGAAGTAGAATGATTTTTACGTTGTTTGGTAGGAAAGGGGAGAAGTGCTAGCAATATATTATATATTATTTAACATAATTGTCATCATACACTCTTTATTGATTTAAATTTATTGAAAATTGAGAAAATAAAATCATTAATAACATATGGGATCTATAAAATTTGGTGATTTTTATAAATTTCAACCACTAAAGAATGTGTAATAGGTCACAATACAAATTTACAATAAATAATTATAGAAAAATAGATAAATGAATTAAATTTATCGTGCATTAAAATTGATTTATGCATCTCAATTTTTTAGAAATTATATGGGAAAACTTTTATAAATGTTAAGGTGCATAAATTGATTTTAATATTTTTTACATTTCAAGGATAATAATTTTAAAAAATTACTATAATGAGTAATTTTAAAAAAATGAGTAAGTCATATTTTAAAGTGCAACTTTAAATAAATAAAAAAGTCATATTTTAAAATTAGAATTTTTTTTTGTTTTATTTTTATTATTAGAAAAAAGTCATTTCTAAGAAATCGTGTATTGAAATATGATTTTATTTTTTTAAAAAAAAATAAGTTATATTTCATTACACGATTTTTTTTCTTTAAATTTAAAAATCATCTTTGAAAACACAACTTGTCTTTCAATTTTTTATAAAACAAATATTCATGTGTACTCATGCAGCAGCCAGCAAGTGTATATGATTCTTGGAATGGTGCAGTGTACCCAGACCTTGACACGGAACTGAAGCCTCAAGTGCATCCACAAAAATTATTATTTATATGATAAATTTATTAATTTTATAATAATTATTTTAAAAATCATATAATAATTATTTATGATTAAATAACATAACAATATAAAGTTGTGTACAATCTCAGCGTATAATCATTAAATTTTTTTTATTGCTGTAAAAAATACTTCTGGACAAACACGTAACTCAGCCTGTAAAAAAGTTGCACCTAGCGCCGAATGCAGATCTTGACTTTCAACTTTAGATTGAACAAACAAATATATACCACTTTTGGCCTGCTTTCATTCCCCGTTGTCTCTCCACTGAACCAAAGAGATTTCCCTAATTACTGAATCTAAATATTTTGTGGTTTTTTTTTTAACATTTTATAAACTCGTTTATCACACTCAAAGAACTACTTCAATGTATTGTTATAGATAGTACATATAGGAATTAATTTCTTTTCAAACTCATTTATATAGGTTTATTTCCAGGAAGAAAATGTTTGGTTCTCGTCAACGCCATAGAGAGCACAAATTAATTCTCAGATTTTCTTTTATGTATTTATGAAAGTTTTCTTTTTATATATTGTATTATTTAAAGTCGTTATTATATATATGGCTCGTATCAAGATGTTGATTTTTTCAAATTTCAACGTAGAAACTAAAAAAGTCTCATATATTGAATTAATAAATCCAGCTGTATTTGCTTTGTCTGCGAAGAGAAATGGCAATAAAAATGAAAATTATTAATCAACCAGCTAGTAATTAGTTTGGACTGCATAACTTATTTACTTTTTAAAGCTTTAATTAGTTCTAGAATTCGGCAATGGAAATGAAAACGACATGCATGCACGACCATCGCATTACAAAATCAAAAGCTCGAGAATGGAATAGACAAACTTGTTCAAGTTGCAAGCATAAAATTAGTGATAAAGAATTAGTGAACTGCCTTTTTGTCAAATATTCAATGTTTGAATTGGTAAATCCCATGACTAATTAATATAAAAGCTCGCTCTTGCCGGTGATGTTCCCTCGGTTAACCAAACATATTACTGCCACAAAGTTAGATTCTTACACTGGACTTATATATTGTACAATTACTATACATTATAATTAAGACCTACATTTAGGTTATATATAATTAAGGCCTACATTTAGGTTATTCTACTTTATGCTCCTTTTTTTTTTCTTAATCGTTTTTGTATTGCAGTTTTTAGGGTTTTTTTTTTTTTTTTTTTTTTTTTTTTTTTTTTTTTTTTTTTTTTTTTTTTTTTTTTTTTTTTTTTTTTTTTTTTTTTTTTTTTTTTTTTTTAAACTTGACCTAGCTACCTGTCTTTTTTCGATCGAAAATTCCTAAGATCAATTTTTTCGTTAAATTTAGCTAATTCATCAGAAACTTAAAGGATTCAAAACCTCACAATTCTATATACAAATATTAAATAACAATTTTGTTAATAACACGCACAATATGCTTAGATATAAATACAGCTAATAATTTTTTTTATTTATTTAAAGTCACCTTTTTTTAGTGAGTGATTACATTTACCTTTTACTAATCTATATAATGTCAATCCAAAGGGATTTGACCAAATAAAAGCGTGCTAGCTTCGCAAGATTTGAGAGTGTACTAAAGATATTTTACAAGGAGGTCTCTATTTTGATCCCTACGAAAAACATCCTCTGGAGGAGAGAGTTTATTCATGTTGTTCTAACTCCCAAGATTGTGAAGTTTCCTGTACACAGTTTTAGCAATAAAAAAACAAAAATCTATATAATATCTCAGGAACAGTGGCCAAAATGCCACGATTTGTCAAAAAAATTGGCAGAATGCCACACGATCGAAAGATTTTGCGGAAATGCCACGCCGGATAAATCGCTGAGCAGGTGGGCGAGTTCTGCGCGACACGTGGCAGACAGTGATTGGGTAACGCGGGCGGGCAGCGCCACATGGAAGTCGCCAGGGAAAGCAGCGAGTTCAGGGAGCTGCCGACATGGCGCGCTGGAATTCGCCTGGGGGAGCGGCGTGTCTGATGTGGAACTCGCTGGGTGGTCCAGCGTTTTCCGTCACGTGGCGCTTCCTAATTCGCTTGACTGTACGGCGTGCTCAGTGTTGTAGTGGAATCCGCTATTGGGCCTAGCGGTTTCGCTTTGGTGGCCCACTATATATACCCACATTTCGCTATCTGTCTCCCTCACCCCCAACAATCACTTTCAATCCATTTTTTTTTCCCTCTCAGAATTTACTCACTTGTCTCTCTTGCTGTTGCTGTTGTGAAGGTAACATAAGGTTAGTTTTTAACCTTTTGACTATTTTGTTTATGTTTCTTATTTGTTATTTACATTTTAATAGTTAAATAATTTTAGATAATTGTATCATATTAAATTATGAATTATAAATATTAGGATAAAGGACATGTATGATTTTAAACATTAGGTTAGACAATGTTTAATTAATATTAATTTATAATTATTAAATTTGTAGTGTAAATTCTAAAAATATAAGAATTTTATATTTATTTATACTTATTAAGTTTGTAAGATTTATTTCCCATATATGAATATTATTATGTAATATTTATCCAAAAATATAAATAAACATTTGATTTAATAATAATAATAGTTACAGATTTAATAATATAATAGTTGAAGATATAATAAGTCAATTTGATTTAAGAATAATAAATAAATAATTGATTTATTAAAAATGTAAACATGTTTTAATTAACAAGTAAATATTTATT
>PYAF01001286.1:898277-944736 GCA_007407185.1 Glycine tomentella
CAGACTTAGACCGCGAGATCTATGGACATAGGTATTGTTTTTTGTGTTGTAGTGTCTTACTAGGATAGTTTTTGTATTAGCATTATATGTTGGTAATGCTGGACTTTGTTGTTACAGGTTTAATGTATACACGACGCGACAGACCGTGTTGACAAACATACGCAGATATCGGCATCATATTGATGTCATGCGCCGTCGAAACATACGTTGGAGGCTGTATGACCTTGTCGACATGGTCCATCGACCGGAGGTTAAAATAACTAACTATCGGAATAAAAATCTAAAAAAAATTAAATAAAATACTTCAGTAGAAGAATGCAAAATAATTTTCCGAATCAAAATTTAGAGAGAATGCAAACAAATAAACAGCAAAAGTAGAAGATATCTGCTCAGTTGGAATTGCAAGGTTAAAATAGGACTAAAATCACTGTGCATGGAAGCAAACTATCGAAATAAAAATTTAAAAAGAATTAAATAAAATACTTCAGTAGAAGAACGCAAAATAATTTTGGAATCAAAATTTAGCGAGAATGCAAACAAGTAAACAGCAAAAGTAGAAGATATCTGCTCATTTGGAATTGCGAGGTTAAAATAGGACTAAAATCACTGTGTAGGGAAAGCAAACTATCTGAATAAAAATGTTAAAAACATTAAATCAAATACTTGCGTAGAAGAACGGAAAATAATTTTTAGAATCAAGATTTAGAGACAATGCAAACATAAAAGCAGAAGTAGAAACATAAAAGCAGAAGTAGAATATACACTGGTCAGTGGGGTGCGGGGGTTTAAATAGGACTAAAATCGCTGGACAAACTAACAAATTATCCTAATGTAACTCGCTAGGGCCTGTACCAAATATACCAAAAACGCTGCCCAACCTACCAAATTACAAATCCACTCACGAGTTGCCACGTGTGCTGCCCGAAAAGCAACTCCGGTCAAGGCCTAACTCGCTGCCAAACCTAGCGATTTTTGCCACCAATAAAAGCTTGCCAGCTGGCCAAAAAGCCTGCAGTTCCGCGCCACGTAAATCGCCCCTGGGTCCAGCGTTTTTGCTGCCGTGGCACTTTCCCAATTCTTTTTCTCCGCGTGGCATTTTGCCAAATATTTTCCACGAATGTGGCAATTTGACAAAAGTTCCTAATATCTCACAATGACGACTATTTGCATATCGTGTCCTTCAAGGTCCCAAAAGTTAGAACAACCATTCATACTGATTCTTGTTTGATTAATTAATTTTTAGGTAAAATACATTTTTTTATTCTTATATATATAATTTTATTTAAATTTAAATTCTCATTTTTTTTTATAAATTATAACGTTTTTTTAATATGGTATTATCATCACTAAGTAATAATGTGACATTCCTGTAGCTATGTCACATGCTACTAGCTTAGAATAATTGCTAACGTGATATATCCTTGGCGGACCCAGGAATTATTATTTATGTCCGCACATTTAGCTATGGGGTTTGGGGGTTCGGGGGTAATGCCCCCGAAATTTTTTTTTTTTTAAGAAAATTTAAATTAATGCTTTATGTACAAGGTTATGAACCTGCTTAAAACATAGTTGCTTTTATAATTAGATGCAGATAATAATTTGATCAATCATTTAGCTCCTCAAATTTTACAAATCCTCCAAAATAAATATGAGAATATACTATAGTACATTCATATATCATCATTCTATTTATAATGGTGAATAAAAAAGTCAACTACGAGGAAAATCATAATAAAGACCTTCATCTCTATATATTAATTCATTTGAGAATATCAAACCTAACATCAACATTTCTTTTTAAGCCAAAATATGACACATAATTTGAAAAAAAACTCCAATTAAAAAAAGAAGGTCATACAGAAAGTAAGACAAAACTCATTATAACTTACATTAAGAAACAAAGAAAAAACCTATGAGCGAAAAAATACCTTCCTAAAAAAAATATTCCTCCAATACATACAAAAACAACAAATCTGTCCGCAAAGTAAATTAGCAAATGATCCGCACTATAGTAAAACACAAACGCAATGCTAACTATTTCAGCATCACTGTATTTGGACATTTATTAAACAGTATGCTGAATTTATTAAACATAGATGTAAAATGAACTAGTGAAGTAAAATAATTCCTCTATACAAAATCCAAAGTGAACTTTGACAATAATAAAGTAAAAAAAAAAAAAAAGATAACAGTCGCAACAAAAAATTCGTCCCAAAACAATAATGAAGCAACAACGATGAATGTTTACATGCTACAAATTCAAAGAAAATATTGTCTAAAAATTATTTTGACAACTAAAAATCTGAAATGGAACACACAAAAAGCAAACAAAATTATAATGGAAAATAAATATAAACTCTTAAATTTTTATTAATTTTATGCTTTTAATAGATATTTTAATTTAAAAAAAAAAAAAGAGCAAAACTTTCATGTCCGCACCTGCGGACATGTGACCCATTGTAGGTCCGCCATTGCTTATATTCATATGCATGTGTCGTTAAGTAAAGTTGGCAGTGTTCCTTAATTTTAAGTACGTGAGCCTGAACCCTATTAAGCTTAATCTGGGGAAGGTACAGACCAGATGCCAATCATTGAAAAGGTCATATGCAAACTCTCTTAGTAGAAATTAAACATGTTTCTCTTATAGGAATAATTGTACTACATACTTTAGTTAATTCTTCGGTTTCTTCTATATATATATATTTTTTTTCAAGGCTTCAAATAAGGTTGTGAAGATTCTTAATTATAAGCCTGCAACGCTCTTTCTTGAGGGGCGTATCGTAAGTCATGAAACAAATATAATAGCTAGAATCGGGGTTGTCATGTGCAGGCCAAAAATTGTTGAATTTAGGGAGTAGAAAAGTTGCAACGGTTTAATAATTTAAACCTACTTCGGAAATGGTTTTGGAGGAGACTCAAAGTTGAACTTAAGATGCGAAATGACCTAATAGGTGTGGTGATATAAAGTCGCTAAACATGCATCTATTTGGCAGAAAGAATTATGTAGTATTATTGAGAGTGTAATGAGATTCGTATATTTGGATGATTTAAATCTAGTATGAATAACTAGATAGTGATGGAAAACTGATTCATTTTAATTAGAATGATATGTTGGGATTAGAAATTAGAAATGAGAAAATTAATAAAAAAATCAATAAAAAGTTTTGCATTTTAGAAAATAATTAGGATGCAAAGGTTGCTGATCTTGGATTTTATCAGAGATTCTTGGAAATGGCACTTGAGTTAGAGGAAGTGCTTTTTTTTGTTAAAAAATCTATGATTAATATTTACTGAATTTATGAACACATAATCTAAATATTAAATATTTTTTAAAAAAAGTCATTTTATTAAAGAATCAGAATTATTATTTGTTTTTGTTTTATTTTTATTAGTTGAATTAGCATTGAAATACGCACACATGAACAGATAGTATCCTTATAAAGGAGGAGAGTTGAATTTTTTTCTTCCCTCTTTATAATTGTTTAAATGTTTAACATTTCATGAATAATATTTTAATTTTTTTTTACTATTTTCACACATAAAATTGAAACTAATTTTTATATTAATTGATAATAACTTTAATTGTTATCGTAATAACAACAAACATAATTAATTTTATATTAATTAATATTAACCATTATTATAATAATAACATATAAAGTTAATTTTATACTATTTATATGTTAAATATATATGAATATATATGAAAAGTTGTAAGGAAGGAAACGCAGACATAATCTTTTTAACTTCAATTCAAACATTTACTTTATGTAAGTTGGGTTATAATTCTTTCTTTGCAAAGCTTTACTACGTACATCACAATGGAATCAAATTGTTGGAGATTTAGGAAGTTTTGGAATTCTTTTCTTCCTTCAAAAGTGGTTGTCATTGTTTGGTAAAGTGAATTTTGGATACAGTGCCCACTAAACAAATTTTGTTGAAGAGAAATGTTCTTTTCTCTCTTGATCAAACTAGTGTTTATACAATTGTGCTCAATAAACTTTTGGTTCATTTATTCCCTTGTAGTTATAGGTTTTCATTTCAAAATTTGGTGACGACATATGCGTGGTGGGTGTTCAGGTATGTATTCACGTGGACAGTTTCGTAGTAGGGTTAAGTTGAGCTTTTTGTGATGTTTTAGACTAATTGTACTATCTCATAAAATTCAACTCAAACATCATTAGGGTTCAATATTTTTTTTAGACAATGTATATTTTTCATCAAAAATAGTAATATTTGAAATCAATAGTTATTAAAGATAACAAAACTTTCAATCCGAATATTTAATACATATTACACATTTAAGATTTGAATTTAAATTTAAGATCTCTAATCAAATTAAATAATTTAAGGCCACTTGATCTATGTCTATGAGATTATTATTATCTTTGTTCAAAGCTAAGGGGGAAAAGGAACAGTGGGTTGTATCCAATTAATTTTCTCTTTGATCTATATATGGTCATCTATTAAAAATGTGAAGGCTGTATGGTTATTTAACCCCACCCCCCCAAAATAACAAAACAAAGGCATGGCCATGTTGGCATAAAATGAACAATAGACAACCACGTATGGGAGTTCAATCGCATATAGTTTGTGTTATGATTTAAACAAAATTTGGAGATGAAAAAGGAGTTCTCTTTGCGAATGATGTTCTTTTGTTGAACAAAGTAAAGAAAAAGAAACAGTAGCAAAAGTGACAATCGGAGTGGCCAGGTATGGAGGCAAGAAGACAATGCACATATGCAGTCATTCATTCTTCTGGTTCTGGTCAAAGACGTAACTCCCATTCCATCCCATCCCATTTTTTGTGTCACAATCACATTGTTGTCAAAGATTTTATCATTAATTTTCGTTAGAAATTTTAAGTGATTATTTTTAATAGATTTTTAATTTCATTTTTCTATTTATAAAACTTACATTAACATTTTTAAAATATCTAAATTTAATTTAATTTAAATAAAGGTGTATATTCCATCCCATTCTTATTGGTTTTTTAATAAAACAATTTAGACAAATTGAATCTTAAATCAAGATTTAATAAATTTTTATAAAAATATTTATAAATTATCTATCAATAACATTTTTACATCACTAACAAAATCAAGTTTATATCTTTTAAATATAAGTTTGATGGTCACCGATTAAACTAATTATATTGTATTGAACTTTACTTTAATATAAAATATGTTTAAAGTCTAAACAGAATGTCAGAAAATGTAGCCGGCATATGCTTGGCACGAGACTCCAAACTGAAGTAAAAGAAGAGGATAATCGAAAAATGTTGTGTGGGACCCACATCCCTTTGCTTTGTTGGAGGGAATATGATGGGCCCAGCTGGCACTGCACATGTCAACCTGCCACACTGTCTCCGCTTCACCGAATCACCCACTTTACTCCTTTTTCTTTCCACTTTACTCCCTTCAATTCACTTCATTTATGTATGCACTTCCACTCTCTACCAAACTATCTCTTTATCTCCTACGTACTCCTTCCTCAATTCTTATTCCCCTTATTGATTTATCAGAATGAGTTTTAATTGTATTCACCATCACTTTCTCACTATGTTATTATCTAATCATGTGTTATTCTTTTAAAATTATGTAATTATCAGTGTTAAATAAATAATGTGCCAATAGTAGTACATACATCATTAATCGCGAAAGTATGAATAAATTGATACCATATTATTCTAGCTTAATAAATAATTTTGAATATGGATTATAAATATATAGTTATGTTAAATATATTTAAATTTTGATGTATCTTACAAAATATAAGTAATACTTTAATTTCTTCTCAAAACGTTGATGGAAAGAAACACACTAATATGTACTTACTAGTCCTATAAAATTAAGGATAATTGCCTTTGAGAAAAGAAAAAAAAACTTTTCATTTGAAAAACCATAATTACTTGGACAGTATAAAAGTTTGTTATAATCAATACAAATGATAATTATCAAAATTAAAACATGTGAATTTAGGTAATTATCATTTTTTAATTTAGGGTTCTGTTTATGTATTTTTATGTAAATTATTAATTTGTAATTGTTTTCTTTAACTTGTCATATTAAAGATTGTATATATTTATTAATGGATTATTTTGTAGAAATTTAAAATAGATTGAATTGCTTCACTAGAGTTAGGTTTAGTGAAAGCTTGAAGTAAAAATTGTAGCTCAAATGTGTTTAAGTTAAGATTAGAGGGGTCAAAGTGAAGTTCTTTTCTTTTGGAGAAGATATAAAAAAGCTGCATAGAAAAAATAGCTTCAGCCAAACAACTTTTGACTTAAGCTTAATTTAGATAGAGGTGCAGAATTGTATAATTGTAATATATGTTTAAGTCCGAAGTATTTATCTTAAGCAGACACTCATTTAAGTACAAATTTTTGGACTGTATAAATAGATTTTCTCGCTTATTTTGACAGACGTTCCTCACTTTGTAAAAACATATCAATCACTAAACTTTCCAACTCTCTTTTTCCATTGTTCTTTCATCTTTCTTGCTTTTGGATGTTATTCATGGAGATGGATAGTTAAACCCTTCGTTGTTGTGGTTAGATTGTATCCGATGCTTTCATATATTTCTTTTGAAATAGTGTTATATATTCATCTTGTTCTTCAATCTTAGATTTTTACTTCTATGCTTCATGCTTGTTTGAATTGACCATTCATAGCTTGATTCTTGGATGATATTATTATTGAAAAATACTTTTTTATCTTTAACAGTGGTAAAATGTCCATTGGACCTTGAAGTTAGGAATAAGATGAGGGGTAATGGTTATCTTTGGATCATTGAACTTAAAACAAGTATCTTTTTTAAATGTGCAAAAGATTGACATTTAATGGAAGAACTTAGGTCTTTTTACCTAAGGAATTAGAGACTAGAATACAATTTTTGAACTATGATTGATATTAACATTGGATTACAAGTTGAGTATTATGTTTTAGTGTAAAAAAAAGAGTATGATTTGGGGAAATCTAACCTCGACAGCCTTCATCGTTTGAATTTCACATTGTTTTATCGTGTGTTTATCGAAAAATCTAAAAAATATCGTAACTTCACTTTGTTTTGTTTTATCTTTATTGTTTAATTCTATATTCAAATCATTATTATTTATTTATTAGTTTAAATAGTAAAAACTTATTGATATTTACTAAAATATTATTCAAGTCCTCGTAGGAACGATAACTCTTATTTATCAAATACTGTTATATGACTTGTTACATTTGTCAGTGAATCAACAACAAATGAATTAAAATTAGTTAATGCTTAAATTAGTTGGCTCAATTTTTTTTGATTTTCTAACTTGTAGTTTTCATTTTCGTTGCTAATAATCATTAATATAATCGCATTTAATAACACACTATATACTTTGTTTTATAATTAATATTAACAATTCTATATCCTTGCCTCGTGAGAAAAAAGTATATTTATCTTTGTCTCTAACATTTGCGCTATAATTCATGTTAGGTCAATGAATCATTGGTAAACAAAAACAAACATAAAAGCCTTTAAGGGCCAAACCATGGTGCAAGTACTTTCGTTTCCCTATTCACATAACTTGTAAAATTATGATCATACGAATTTAAGTAAGTTGTTAAGTTAGGTGGTTAAGCATAGCAGGGTACAGTATATAACTTCAAACTCTGTCGTGTCTGAATCAACGAAACTACAATATTGATTGAATTGTCAAAATTGTTGGTCTGAAGTGCACTAACATCTTCCTAAATCAACAAAAATGCGCCCCTCACATTGGGGAACGAGTGATCCCCCTTACCACTTTAGAGCATAAATAATAACATGACTTTTATTTTATTTAGATTTAGATCTATGGACTTATTAATAACTGGTCAAAGCTCAACGACCATTCTGTCATGTATAAAAGACAATGGTTGGTAGCTGATGTTTATGAGACATGTCCTACTCCCAAACTAACTGATTTTGTGGTATGATTTTTATTTTTATAAAAGAATAATTCTAAATCTCCTTAGAATATTCTTTTGCTGATCTTTCTATTTCTCCTATATGGTAAATATTAAACATATTTAGTTTTTATTTTAACATTTTTCTTATAAAATAATATCTTTTTAAAGAAAAAACACGCCGTAGTGTATTCTATTACACTATGTGATTATCAACAATCACTATTCCATTTACGATGTTAAAAGTGGAAGGTAATTTCCTTCTTTTGTTTTTAATTATGATATAATATTGTCAATTTGAAAATAAAAATAATATATTATAAAGAAAAGGTTATTAAAAAATGATACTCAAAATATTTTGTCTTAAAAAAATATCTCTACAATAAAAACTATAAAGGGAAGTAAAATATTTATCTAAAGAAATGTCATTATCTATATATCTTTGCTATAAAAATGGAAAGAAACATTTAACTAAAAAATATTATTATCGTTATAATGAAAACAATAAAAGAATAACAAAATATTTTGCCAAAACGTAAAAAAAAAAAAAATGACACTTTAATATTATTATTTCTAAAATTATATTCCAACAAATAAAAAAAAATATCGCAATATCAAAATATCATTTAAAGTAAAAGTTTCAAAAAGTTGGAGTGGAGGTGGGGGGCAAGGTCTCCAACTCTTAGCATAGTTAATCTCCAGTTATAATAGGGATGATGATGCCGATCATGCTAATGTTGTCCTAATAGTTTCCATCACCACCTCATGACAGCAGATTGGATGGTTGAGGTGATGATATGTTCAATTTACATATCCTTTATGTATATGTGTTTGTAGGTGTTCAACTTATATTTTAGATTTTATTTTAATACTAAATTTATTACATGTTTCAAAAATGTGTTACAAAGATTATGTATACTATTTTTTTTATTTGTCAGATAAAAGAATTTACCCTTAGCTATCCATAAGAAGGATAGTTAGGAAAAGAGAAGAATCTTTCTAAATATACAACTGTTGTGATTAATGCACCAAGAATTAACAAGAAAATGAGTATCACTATTTGCTTCCCTACTAACAAAATATAAGGTTATATCCCAATCCCGATTAATATACTATATTATCATGCCCACAAAAGTAACATGAGATTATGTTTAGGATGAATATATGATTCGAATTTTTAGTTATGTTTTATTTTTATAACTTAACAAACATATATGTACCTTCAAGCGGCACACAAGGGTCACATCATGCTTCCTTCCTTGCTGACGGCGAAGCGAGGTATGTGCAAAGATACTCCAAAACGAGGTATGTGCAAGGATACTCCAAAACTCAATTCAAAAAGGCTGTTCTCATATGCATAATATATATATATATATATATATATATATATATATATATATATATATATATATATATGAGTATTAGAATTAGGTTATCAACCTCGTTTTACCTTCCTTTGTAGCATGGGGCAATGTACCTTATTTATGGCAGATCTGGTTACCTTATTTCACCGGGTGGATTTGGGGACTTGAGATGGTGGTCTTACGTTGTGCATTTTTGCAATTATCATAATAACTCTTGGATTTATAACTTGGTTTTTCTTTTAATTTCAAGCATCCATGTCACATTGAGAGTTACTCGATAGCAAGAAGAAGTGTCTCAAAGGTATTCGAACTATTCAAGTTAACAAGTATCATGTATGTGTGAAGTAGAATATAATACAATGTTGTTTTCATTTAATGAAATGGGAGACAAAGAGTTAGTATTCATATTCATCTTGATATTGAGTCAGTTTATTTTAATTTATTTATTGATATTTTAATAAAATAAGTATTTATTTAGATTACTTTTGCTTAAAAAATAATATTTTACTTATTTTAAGAAATAAATCTTATTTGCTTATTAAAAAATATTTTTTTTAAGTTTAAACAAAATCAGTTAAACAGAATACTTTTATATTTTTTATTTATCATATAGAAATAAATTTACTATCATCATTTATTTCTTGTTAAAAAAATACTTTTTTATTTTTTATTTCTCAATATTTTTCTCTGTATAACAATCAGCAATAAGTAAAAAAAAATCTAATTTAATTCTCAGTTAAAGGTATCATTTCAACTCTTGATTTTATAAAACCTTTACTTTAGTAATTTAATTTATAAAAAAATATTTATTTCAATACTTTCACTTTGCTTTGTATTGTTATTTTATAAAAGAAAAAAAAAACTATTTATAAAGTCATAACAAAACTTTTACAAAATCCCATTGTAAAAAAAAAAAAAAAAAAAAACTACGCCCACAATTTTCGCGAGGTAAACGCAGGTTTACTGAACTTGTAAAGTAATGTCACACATTACATCAGCATCATCATGTCTAAGAAAAAGGGATAGAGAGAGAGAATCTAGCCTAGAGGAGAGAAAAATAATAGTAATAATCACAAAGAAGGAAACTTTGATCACAAAAAGAGAAAAACCCCAATCCCTCTCTTTTTACCATTTACAGTATCACAATTCACTTCCTCACTTAACAATACAATACAAAACACCCATCACTCCCTCAAACAAAACCTCTCTTCTATCTTCCAATCAGATTCGATTCTTCTTACGTAACAGCCAGCATTCCCTTCATCGTTTTCCAATCTCCTAAATAACCATAAACAAAAAAAACAACATTTAAAAACACAAACACATAACAATCAACAATGTCCAATACACTGCAGCAACATCAACAGAGTCCCGAATCGAAGCGTCTCGATCCGGGTTCCAACCCTCGCCGGCCCGGACACCGGAGATCGGTCTCCGCCGGAGCTCCGTTAATCTACTCCGGCGGAGCCACCTTACTCCCGAGTGGGAACATTTGTCCGTCCGGGAAGATCCTCAAACCGGGTTTGCCCTCGCGCGGGCCGAACCGGACCGACGTGTTGGGCTCCGGCACCGTGAACTACGGCCGGGGAAGCATAGTTCGCGGCGGCTCGGGAAATATTCCGGTGCCCGCGGGCGCACCGCCGCCAACGGTGAAGCGCGCGCTCAGCGGCTCCGATCCCGAGGAGTTGAAGAGGGCTGGGAATGAGTTGTATAGAGGCGGGAACTTTGCGGAGGCGCTGGCATTGTACGATCGCGCCGTCGCCATCTCGCCGGGAAACGCCGCGTACCGGAGCAACCGCGCGGCGGCGCTCACGGCGCTCGGGAGGCTCGCCGAGGCCGCGAGGGAGTGCCTCGAGGCGGTGAAGCTGGACCTTGCTTTTGCCAGAGCGCACAAGAGACTTGCTTCTCTTTATCTAAGGTAATTTATTAATGGAAAAATTTGAATTTGCATTTGGATTTGCATTTGCATTTGAATCTGAATTTGAGTTTAGTTTTGTTGAGATTGGAATTGGAACCAATAAACTTGAGTTTAGAGCTAGTCAAACTTGATTATGGCTTTGGCCAACGTCTTTGGCACTTCCCTGTTAACGTGATTTAGTGCAGCAAACTTGAGTCTGTGTTGAATGTTGATGCTACTTTCAGTTGCTTTTGTATCCAAAGAAACGTGACTCGTGATATATCACTTTTGTGCAGGTTTGGGCAGGTTGAGAATTCGCGGCAGCACCTGTGTCTCTCTGGGGTTCAAGAGGATCAGTCTGAGGAGCAGAAGCTGGTGTTGTTGGAGAAGCATTTGAATCGGTGCGCTGATGCGCGGAAATGTGGTGATTGGAAGAGGGTGCTTAGGGAATCTGAGGCTGCCATTGCTGTTGGAGCAGATTTTTCGCCTCAGGTAGTTTTGAATTGAAATTTCTGATGTTACCATTGTCTACATTGTTTTTGTTAGAGATGTAATATGAAATTATTTGCGTGTCTTTGGTTAATAGCATAAAGTTTTAGGATAGCTAGGGTGTGATTGGTTTCTGTTTTCAAAATGCAACTAAACAAGGTTGCTCTGTTGGCTGGTGCAGACTGTAGTGGTACAGAAAATGGTGGAATTGATGGGGAAATTGAACAGGTTTTAATAATGTCTTTGTTTTTGGTTTTTAGAATAAGTTTTTTGGAAACAATTTTTATAACTTAATAGATTTTGGATGGTAAATTGATTGGTAAGTAGTGTAAAATTATTTTGGGAAACTGTTTTTAAAATCAAAAAGTGAGAAGAGAATCAATGAGGTCCTTAGTTTGTGGTATGGTGGTAGACTAGAGTCTCTACAATCAAGTATAAAATCATCCTCGCATCTTTACTTGATATGTTAAGCTTTTAGGATAGTTGGTTTGTGACAATTTGTATTGGGCTAACTTGTTGGATTGCTACTTACAGATTGTTGCTTGCAAGGTGGAAGCCTATTTAAAACTGCATCAACTTGAAGATGCTGAATCAAGTCTCTCAAATGTTCCGAAGTTGGAAGGTTGTCCTCCAGCGTGCTCTCAGACCAAGTTCTTTGGTATGGTTGGTGAAGCCTATGTTCCTTTTGTGTGTGCACAGGTTGAGATGGCCTTGGGGAGGTAAACACTAAAAACCTTAGGCTCGAAATCCAAAGCTAAGTAAAACTTTTGAGTGAGGAACAAGTAATGGATTGTTGCAGGTTTGAGAATGCTGTTGCAGCTGCAGAAAAGGCTAGCATGTTAGATTACAGTAATGTTGAAGTTGGGAGGATTGTAAATGTTGTGAAAATGGTTGCAAGAGCTCGTTCAAGGGGCAATGAACTTTTCAGCTCTGGCAAGTTTTCTGAAGCTTGTTCTGCTTATGGGGAGGGCCTTAAGTATGACAACTCCAACTATGTTCTATACTGCAATAGGGCAATTTGTTGGTCTAAACTTGGACTATGGGAACAATCGGTTCAAGACTGCAGCCAAGCTCTTAACATTCAACCAAATTACACCAAGGCCCTTTTCCGCAGGGCTGCGTCAAACACAAAGGTGAATCTACTTTCACTGTGCATGTTGTGTGTGTGTGTTCATTGTTATTTTGTTCTCTGGAGTTGATTCATTGTCGTTTTTTAAGATGCATGATCTTGTTGCAGCTTGAAAGATGGGTAGAAGTTGTTAAAGATTACCAGGCCTTAAAACGTGAACTGCCTAACGACAATGAAGTTGCTGAGTCTCTTCGACAGGCTCAACTAGCATTAGAAAAATCTCGACAGATGGTATATGGTACTAAGTTTGGAGTTGAAGTTGAAGAAATCTGTGCATTAGATAAATTTAAAGCTGCATTAGCCTCTGCAGGTAATTATCTATAAACATGTTGCCTCAGCGTTTTTCTTGCTTCATTCATACTTTTTTAAACGGAAATTTTAAATTTCAGGTGTATCGGTAGTATATTTCAAAGAGGCATCAAACGAACTATGTGAGGAATTATCTCCATTCATTAATACATTGTGTGTTAGATATCCCTCAGTTAAATTTATCAAGGTACACAAATAAGTGACTTGTTTGTCTGTACTTTCTAACATAATTGTCATATCTGTCTAATTTTCTTCAAAATTTAATTGAAGGTGGACGTGGAGGAGTGTCTAGCAATAGCAAAAGCTGAAAGCATAAGAAGTGTTCCAACCTTTAAAATTTATAAAAATGGAGAGAAGGTGAAGGACATGATCCGGCCAACCCATCAATTATTAGAGGACTCAGTAAGAAAAAGTAGTAGTGTCTAGATACAAGAACTCATACTCATCATTTGCATTCACATGCTTGCCACTAAAAACCACAGCAATACTGAAGAATGTACTTCAAGGATGCATCAAGCCCTGTTTAGTTCAAATTAGGAATTTTAACTTTCCCTGTGATACACACACAACATGGATACCAATTTTTCGCCGTGCTTTTGGCAGCAAAACCTGAGAGATAGATTTTAGATAGCATTTTGAAATCATGTGTATATCTTTTGCCCGGCATCTAATGTTCTTATTTTCTTCTATATAATCAAGCTCAAAAGTGTTGTACTTCTTCCCTCCATATCCTTCACTTTGTTGCACCAGGCTTGGTAGAAATGCTACAGTAAACATATTATTGTATTACATTTGGATCACCTCAAACAGAAAAAGAAAAGGAAAAAAGTTTGTCCATGTCGATTTTGGCAGGTCTTTGCTCGT
Organism: Glycine tomentella; assembly: GCA_007407185.1. Lineage (NCBI taxonomy): Eukaryota > Viridiplantae > Streptophyta > Magnoliopsida > Fabales > Fabaceae > Glycine > Glycine tomentella. Next base: position 912,252 of record PYAF01001286.1, read on the forward strand.
TATCTCTCTCTCTCATCCTTAATTAAAAGAAAATATCAAATTGTCTCTAAGGATGTTAATTACATCAGATTTATTTTTTCATTGAATTAAATTGAATAGATTAATTGATTTATTTTACTTCAAGCATGAAGCAAGCTAATTAATTATAATTTAGTTCTCAAATGTTTTTTTTCTCAAATCAAACAAATCCTGCTAACCTTTTTTGAAACTTGTAAAGGTGCAACTTTTAGATTTTAATAGTAGTATTTCTTTATTTTAATTTTTTTTTAAATTCTTAATTGATATTGACTTATCTAGTTTTGTTAAATGTCTGATTATGTTTACTATTCAACAATGTGATGCTCTAGATAAAGAGATTAACGAGATATACAAAATTATAATTGTAAAAAGTTAAATATTAATTGAAAATAATATTAATGCTTGGAATTGATTTAATTATGTAAAATTGTTGAAGAATAAAACCTGAAGTAAATATTAAATTTTATTTTTATATAATAAATAATGAGAGAATAAAAATCTTAAAAAATATTATTTACTAGCCTAACACGATGACCTGAAGTAAATCAATTCAATCTTAATTAAATTTGTTTGATATAGATTACCTTGAAAATTAATATTAAAAAAAAAACTCAATTAAATTTGATTTATTTGAATTTTACTTTATCCTAAATTTGAACAAACCATTGAACACCCTTATGTGCCACAATTTTAACAATGCAAAACGCTTACACGTGCAGTTTCAACAAAATTTGATGAATTTTGAACGGTGGTTCATGCAGGCTGTATCTGAGCATTTATTTACATTAACAATTGAAGGACAAAAGGTGTATGTACACTATAAATACTTTGAATTTTCAGTTAGAGACGCGGCTATATTCAAAGTGTGTTTGGTTACCGATTAAATAAACGCACGTATACAGCATTAATTCCATCTCCAACATAAAAGCTATTCTTTGTAACTTGTATACACACGTATGGGTAATAAACGCAAAATCAAACACGTGCTAATGTTTTGCCTGTGATTCAAATTTAACTGTCTTCTTTATTAAAAAAAACTTGTACAAGAGAAAAATGAAAATACTACTATGGCCTTGATCTAACACTAAGTGAACATTTGGTCTTTAACTAAAAAAAATAGTTATTTTCGTTTTGCCAGTTTCTTTTTTCTAAATACTTAATTAAAAAAAAGTGCACCAGGGGAAACGGCTGATATAAGCTATATTCCAATTCAATTTTCTTGTAGACTTGGTAGTACCTAAGGCCCAAGTTACCGTGTCACTCTCACTGGGGGCTATTGCTTCCTGAACTTTCCAATTGCTTACTGCACTCGCTTTTTTCCTTCCAGAATGATCAATCCAAAAGGTCAAAAGCACATTCCGAAAAGAGTGCAAGAAGCAACTTGAGAAATGCAGGAAGCAACAAGCCTCATTGGGGTAGCATCTTTAGGCCTGCCCATGTGTATTAATGCAAATTAATAAATCATCTGGACAATTTGACTCTTATTTAAACTCTCACTGAAGTGATTAGCGAATGACGATGATCATATCTCCCAGTTTACCCAGTCAACTCGATCAAATAAAAATCTAGGTTAATTCCAGTAATCATGTTAAACCGAATTAGAGATCAAGCAAGATGAGTAAATTATTATAAACTTCTAATACATGTTTTTTATTTCTATGGATAAAAAAGCAAATAAAGTTAAATCGGGTGAAAGATAAACATAACCTGATCATTATGAAGTTGAATATTGAATTTATAGTCTCAAATTTAATAAATCCAACTTGATCTAACTACCTTAGTTTATTTTCTTTTCTAAATATATTTTTCCTATTCTTCTTATTTTATTTTACAAATGTGATCAGAGATGAAAAGAGATATAGAAACAAATAGGTAGAAATGAGATGAAAGAAAAAGTGGATGTATAGAAATAATAAGTTAACTAAAAAGTTTGTCACTTCCATATCAATTATTTGCCATATATAAAGCTCGAAAAGATGAGTAAACAAAAAACAGCTGATATCATAGCCTTGACATATAGTAGCTCAATTAAATCCCATTACATAGTAGAGAATCAAAGCTATTATTTCTTATTTCACCCCATGCAAATCATCTATATTTAATAGTATCATCTTCATGATGAACATTTGTTAACTATGTTACTGGCCAGCAGCAAATGCCTCAACAGGGAAAGTCTTGGTGATACCAGCAAGACTCTTGAAGTGAATCTTCCGAGTTGGAGCGTCATCTACAGTGATCTCGGTCACAGGAGGCCACAGCATGAGTTCTTTGGCCTTCACACCCTTCAGCTTCTTTATATTCTTCTTAGAAACATACCCTTTTATCTCAGTGTCATAACTCACCAACTTGCTTATCATCTTGAACTCATGCTCCACCTTCTTCTTCTGCACTATCCACATGTACCCTGTGCCCTTCACGTACCCTACTTCGATGACATCAGCGAGAGGGAGAAGCCCCTCCGGGAGCTCGAACTCTTGCAGCAGCGAAACCGCTAGTTTTAGGCCTTCCTCGTGCCCCTTCTTCACAACTCCTCCTTCCTTTTCTGCCATGTGTTGAAGAAATGTAGAGAATGTGTTTTTTGTTGGTTTTGGAATTAGTCTTTGGTTGGTTGGAGAGGCTTTTGGTTTGTGTTTGTATATATAGATTGTGCTTACATAAGACAACGTTTGTGCTTTGTAGAGATCGAAGTGAATTTCTTTGTATGCACCGTCCGTTTTGCTTTCTTCACCGGCTTGTCAACATGCACTTGTTTTGTGTTATGTTGTAGACTTGTAGTGAAAATTAACGTAAATTTTCTAGGATATGGGTGTGATTTTCTAGAAATAGTGACCGAGGGAGAGACATGTGCAAGATAACATAAAAACCAATCTGAACAACCAAGGAATACTTTGGGGGGTATCAAAAAGTATGTGTGTTTTGTTTGTTTATGTGATTGAAAATCAGAAAATCGAATAGTAATATGAAACATCAGTGATTTAGTCTTAAAGAGTGAGTTGTCCATAAACCATTTTTAATTGATTGAATTTGAGCAATTAAAAGACCAGATAAAAAAATAAAAGGGATTTATTTCTTCTTAAACTGAACATGCAAGAAAAAATAAATTGAGCATTTGTTTATTTACCATAATAATATAGTTCCTTAAGCCCTGTAGGGTGTGTAAATGGTTTCATATCATAAATTCACAATATCATTGTGCACGAGCATTCGAAATTTCAAACTAAAATAACAACAAAAAAAAAATATAATTTTACCTGGGTACTTTAAGAAATTTCATTTAATTGACTTTTCCCAAAAGAAAAGGTAATGCTTAAATTGATCTGCAATGTTGTCAGATTTGAATAGGTTATCAACTTTGTCAGGACATTAGATTATTAGTTGAACAAGTAAATCACTAATTAAGCTGCATGGACTGATATATATTACAAATTTCAAAATAAATCATAATCTACACATTTCATAGACTAAAAAATTATAAAGGTTTTCATTTATAAAATCATATGGTTCATTCAAAAACTTGTCAAGTTATCAATTCACTTGGATTGATTCGACCTGTTAACCGTGCTGAATTTGATAAGACTACATATGGATGATAGAGAACATCACTTGATAGCTATATTTTTATTTTTTATTTTTTGGAAAAAAACATTATTTATCAATTATCACAAGCATTTCCTAATGAATCATTTCATACATATCTTTACAGAATTAATTTCATTGTTATTATTATTCTTGTGAAAACTGAAACCAGTTGCATAATTATTACTCCCATCTCCAAATAAAAGGTCACTTGACTGTCCCCTCCATGCGAGGCTTTTCTATAAACAAGTGAATGATGGCAAATCCAGTGAAGCTCTCGCAATAGATTTGTATTCATCAAGTTTCTCCAATTCAGTTGACGTGAGTTCCTGTCCATCACGTAATTTTTGACATAAATTATAGGCGCACAATAAGATATTAGAAAGAGAAGGCTTTTGATGCAAACAATATAATTTTCAAATGATCATAAACCTTTCCTAATTATAAGATATGAATAAGTTTGTTTGTTTTATGCATCTATGGTCCTCTTCATGAGCCCTTGGTTGCCAAAATATAGCCACCTAGCAAGATTATTCCATCAAAAGGACATCATTTAGATTACCTTGTTATCCCACGCTCTTATGTAGCCAACAAGATGGATTTGCATCATCTGCTTATGTTTAAGTTCACTGTTTGCATCAATAAGATAAACATGCTGCAAAATGAGCCACAAGTAATCTCCATTAATGATGACCATTAACATGGTCAAAAGGATCAAAGAAAGGATCAAACCAAGACACTGAATTATTAGGCCCATAAATACATCTCATTTCAGAAAAGCAATGTATTGTCCAAACTCCAAACTATGAGCTTTGATTATAAGAAAATCCATGATAAATGTGTAACGTGCTTCCGTTTTAAAACTCTAAAGAACTTTTTAGACACAAAATAGCACAAGAATACTAAAAAAGGTGCATCGGAAGTTCCTGACGTGTACCGAAAAATAATTGTTGAGTTTTATAATTGACCAGTGACCACTCACTATTTTTTTGTAGCCAACACAGGAGAAGTCAATATTAATGCTGACCAATATCTTGAAGTTCCCATCTGTATCGACCTTGGCCCAACCGAAGTAAAGCCCAACAGCTTGATCAGGAAGAGCAAGTGTTGCATTCTCTGGATCAAGTAATTAAAATTTCTCAGATTGATAATACCATGTTAAACTAAGAAGCTAAATTTGATGAGAATGGGTATGTTAGCTGCTTCGAATATACAAATGTTAGTACATTCCAAGTAGTCTGAAGAGTATGTTCTTCGAAGATAACTAATTAATACAATGTGATAAAAGCATCTAATTAGATCTGGGAACATGGAAGCTCAAGCTCAAGAGAGTTGTATAATTTGTTGTTCATGTTACCAATTACAACTGTTTAGATTACTGTTAGTTGGAGGGTGTTCAACATACTTTTGGAGGAAGAACTCCTTTGTCTCTTTTATTTTGAACATACTTTTGAAAGACTTGTGCCAGTTATCCAAACATGCACTTTGTTTATGAAATGAAAGTGATGGAATTTCGCAAACCTGTGGCTTCCTGTAGACATACAGTGACATACAAACCACTCAGATGTAATGGGTCAATAGGTAACGTGTTATCTATCCCTGCCATAGTTTGAATATTTCTTTAATCAGAGGGAAAAGTATTTAGAGAAATCAATCAAGATACCGAGGAACTAACAAGTTCATTACAGTCATCAAAAGATGGTAGACCCCATAGCTCAGGTTGAAACTCTAATAGTGAATGAAGAACAACATTTGCTAGCCCGTTACAATCAGCTTCCCTTCGAGATGGGACAGCCACTATCTTCATTTTTGCAGCATTGGCTGCCTTTACACCAACCCTGTTAAAGTACATTGTAGAACATAAATTATATGTAGCAAATATGAATATTACATGACAGAAATTCACATGACTGCACAAAATGTGCATTGTAAACTTGGCAGCAGATGCTGTGACATATCCTGATGGTGAATCAAAGCAGTGAAAGTGATATGCTCAATATCCAGAGATGAATACCTAGTAGTAGTGTTATTAAAACCAGCCCGGTCATTGACCCGGTCGAGGTTGTGGATCAGTGGTCCAACCGGTGGGTCATTAATCGGCCCGGTTTGACCCGGTTGTATATGTATCTATTTTATATAAGTATATAACTAACATTATTTGAGTAAGAAAAACTTATTTATACTCCAAAATTCAAAATAACAATTGATAATAATCTAAAATTTTAAATAAAAAATAATAAAAAAATACCAAAAAAAAAAAGCGAAGTTGGCCTGGTTAGACCGGTCGGGTTTGACCGGTTTTGACAGAGTCAATTGCATAAACGGTTCAATAGCAAAACTGGATCGGTTAGCCTATCGGGTTCCGATCCGACCAGCCAGGCTGGACCGATTTTCATAACTGTGCCTAGTAGGGGATAGGTTATGCGTTATGAAATTTTTTTCAAATAACGCAGTTCAGAATTAATAGGCAACAAACGTCTCCTCTAAAGACCATGGATGTGGTCTTAATAAACTAACAAGATAAGTCTTAATAAGAGGGATTGAAAAAAAATAATCAAAGTTCAACTTATAACGTTCATTTCAGCCAAGAGAGGTTTATCTAATTGCATAGTGTACAAACACTCTTCAGCATTTCACACCTTTTGCACTCAACAGCCATCCACATATATCTGTCTATGCTTCTAGATTTGGATATGGACAAATGATTGGTTGATGGTATACTTTGATTATAGGCTTCATCACTGGTGGCACAGTGGCCTTTTCATCTGTGATCACTCTCTGGTTTGAATTACTTTCCAACTTTAGATGGGAAACAACAATCTGACCCCAAACTTAGTAGACCATCCTTGGTCAATATTAGAATTTACTGTTAGTTTGTCATGCAGTCAAAAGCTAAATAAAAATCACAATAGCAAATGAATCATGCACAGTCTGCAGAAACTCTGGGAGACTTACAAGGAATCCTCAATCACCAGGCAATTAACTGCATCTACACCCATTTTCTTGGCAGCTTCTTCAAATCTGCAACAATTAGACTTCGTTACTACTGTGATAAAATTGGAAGAGTATATTTGACTGAGAAAATGAACTTTCCTACTAAACAAAAGATGGAAAAACTGAGAAAACAGATCAGGATTCTGGAGGAAAGATCATATAATGTAATTACATGGCATTGAGATAATCGTAGTTGATTATTTACTGAGCTGTAAGAACATCTGCTAAAACTTGGGATGGTGGATACTTATTTGCTACTGGAAAAATGTTACAGTTGTTCATTGGCAATAGATCCACTTCTATTCAAGGTTTTATGTGTTTCCTATATGAGAGGTCAAAGTGCACAAATAGAATCTTACAAATATGGAGAAGGCTTCCCAGATTTAACCTGGTCACTTCCTAGAATTACAGAAAAGATTTCTTTCCAACCTACAAAAACCATGATAAGCATCAAAGAAAGAATTTTAAGCAAGAAACCATATGTCAATGAGGAAAAGCAAACCCAAAGGAAAGTATAAAGGAAGAAATTAAAAAAAGGTGGATAATTTTAGGAGGCCTTTCCAAAGCAGATACTTCAGCCAGGAGTTACTTCCTAGCAATTGGCATTCTCAGCTACTAATCAGCCATGCTGACAAGTAAAAGACCTCTAAATTTTCCCTACAAGTAAATTTGGTCAAATTTTGGACATTTATTTTGATTTAAAAAGCATGGCTAAGGGTTAAATATTTATCAATTGGAGATCATGTTTTCTTAATTCCATGTCAAATTCCGATATTTAAATGGATTATGGCTGATTAATTTTAAAGACATTAGGCTCGTCATTTTATTGATTACAGAACCGTAAGATAAAAAAAAATGTCATCTTTAGAAGAAGCTACTTATAAAACTAGTAACTGTGTGTCTACGTATTACTTCTCAGTAATAATTCAGAAGTAATAGCTAGAATGGCAAGCTGATATATAATACTCCTTGAAATTGAAAGACTATTGAAAGTCAGTAATAAACAAGAAGCTAGTCCACAGAAAACAACCTTTGTGATGATAAATTTTTGCTTCTATGTATTCTTGCAAGGAATTTGAGGCAAGAGCCATTGGCACTCCATTTTTCTGGAGATGTTTGATAAGGCGATTAGCACCAGGTAATGCTTTGGCCTTTGCCCACCTAAACCAATTGATGATTTGAAAATAAGAGCCAGTGAATGTGTAAGCAATTCAAATATGACAGTTTCCAACAGGATTGACTTAAGTTATAGAAAAGAAAGTGCATTGCATTGCAAACAGGTTCTGAAGATATAATAAATCATAATTCTTATTAACAAATTATTTAACAACCTAAATAGTGTTTAGGGTTTCAAAATGTAGTTTTGAACCATATTCAGGCTTCCATTCCATACTAGAGATCTTCATATCTGTCTAACATCATAGCTTTAGGTTGCATTTATTATGGGTAGGGGGAAAACACAGGAAGTAGGATGAGCATGTTATAGACTTGGGGTGTGTTTGATTTCGATTTTCATAAACTGTTTTTTTTTTTTTTTTTTTTTAAATTTTCAAAATGCAAATAAAAAAGGTTACTCAGACACCTAGTGGAGGGTGGTGCAAGACACAGCAAATTGTAGAATTGACAAATTGGTAATTAAGTAATGCAAAATTGTTTTAGAAAATAGTTTTTAAAACAAAAAAGTGAGAAAGAAATCAAACATGCCCTTATTAATACCTTTCCCTGTAGAGAGGAGTGATTTCTTTGATAAATTGGTCAGGTGTCAATGGAAGTTCATAGTCCTTAACAATTATAGCTGCTGAATCCTTTTGTGTCATCCCCAACCTCTTCTTCTCTTCCTTCTCCCTATCAAGTTCTTTCCCATACCTTGCCAAAAACTCATTCAACACACCTCTTGTTGCCCTTTCTGCACACCAATCACCAACACACACATGGTTCAGAAAGAACCCAAAAGAAACAAAATTTAACCAACACCATAGTTGAAGAGAACAACAGGAACAAGGGAGAATACCAGTGTCCAAAAGGGTGCCATCCAAGTCAAAAATGACAGCCAAAACCTTGGCTCCTTGATTGCAGCCGTTGAACTCACAGCAGCAACTCATGTCAGTTTGCCCCAAAAATTTGAAGCTATAAAACTGATAGAAACAATGTGTTGTGGTGGGTGAGTGGATAACTCACTGTCCTATCAAATATACTACAAAGAATACAAGATCTATGTGTTTGTGGATATCCAACTTGAAGGGCATTCCATTCCATTCCATGAGCAGTTCACAAATTGTGTGATTGTGGACCCTTTGAGATCTTTAAGGAACAAGCAAACAATGAAACAGAACAAAAGAATCATTAACTAAAGCAATCTGAATGGCATAATAAAAATTGTGTTTCAGAATTCAGACACCATTAAAATTGCAGACGGATTTAAAACCACAGTTTGATGCGTGATGTTATCATATTCTCACTATTCTCCGTCACGTCAAGCATAAAGTCTCAGCGCTAGTTGATGGCGTCACCAGCATGATCCTGTGGATATTCCGTTTACACTCTCAAATGAGAACGTCAAACATTCTTCTTCGTAGAATTTGGAGATGCTAAAATGGAAAGAAAGGTTTATAAAAAATTAACGAAATAAGTTTAGAATAAATAATTAACACACCGATGTTATTTAAACATAAATTGAATAATTTAATAATATAAAAACGAAAAATCTAAAACTTGAACTTAAGACAACTAGTTAAAAAAAATTCATGTAAATTGATTTATACATTCAATTCAATGGTATATGATGATAGTATAAACTCTTACATGAAAAGTACAGAGAAATTAACTTCATAATAGTTTTAACAGTTACTTTTTTTTAAATGAATTTATTAGAATTCACTAAATGTGAAATTTTTTCATATTATTAAATTTATTTTTTATAACGAATCCTAATACAATAATAAAATTGTGTCTTGATGACTTATTAATCCTCAATTTGAATTTGAAAATAGTCTATTTATATATGTAAAAGATAAGAGTTGTATATAATATATTTATCTTACGTATAACAAGAGTCTCTGGAAAAATAAAATACTTAGTTTAGTTTAGTTTTACTAAACTTATTTTTAATTACTTAAGCATTTAAAAATCTAAAATGTGCACAAAAATTAAACTTTTTCTAAGTTAAAACTATAGTCCCGCACTTTACATGCCACAAGAGTGTTTATCCTAGCAGATGAAAAGGACCTTGTGCAAAACTATCACAAACGAGAGAAGGGAATAATCGAAACTTGGATTTGGGAATCTGAAATGAAATGAAAATGGATTCTCTCATGTTAAATTTTTACATGATCATATTATGTATAAAAAAATGCGTTTATCTTTGTCATTTTAAAGAAACAAAAAGTTTAATATGAACTCATTTATTTAAACTTTATTAAGGGAGAGGTACATAATTTTCACATGATCATGTGAAAATTAAACACGAAATAATTCTCCCAACTTGGAATACTTTATTCATGCAGAACTCAAACCTTTTACGCAAGTAATAAGAAATAGCAAACCAACAATTGCGATAAGCAGAACTAAAATCTTTTACGCAAGTAATTAGGAAATGCAAACCGTTAACTAGTTAGGTACATTCAAGTTTCAACCTTTTTTCCATCACTTTCAGACAGTGGAACTTATCCTATCATCGTACCAAACCGAATCTATTGCATATTTAGTTGTAAAAACAGTTGCTACATACGTCCGAAATATGATCAGGAAATTCTCTCAACTAGCTAGGATATAAATATCATCTATGTTTTTTTTATTAAATTAGAGAATAGTCGTGAAAACACACTCAGACTATGTGTAACCTTTTTTCTTTTCCTTTTTTACTTAATTGAATTATTTTATAATTTTAACTTCTATTAACTTAAAAGAAATGACATAACAAAATAAGATTAAAGAGAAAAGAGAAAGACAGCGAAAAAGCAAAGATCCAGAAGAGAATGAGAGGAGAGAATAGTGAGAGAGTGGAGCCCAAAGAGCAACAAAAGAGAAAGACAGCAAGTAGGGGGGAAGGAACATGTTTTTTTATTCTATGAACTTTTTTATTTACCTTTATTAAAATAAAATTACTTCTTTTTTTCCTTTCTTTTAATAAAACTAGTTAAATTCCCATGCCTTGCAGGGATATTAATTTTACAATTTATAACTTTTTAAATATATTTAACTATTATATTTTGATTAATAAAAAATGTATGATATTATTATTATTTAAGATAATATTCAATTTGTTTTTTTTATTATCATTGTAATAAATTTTTATGATAATTTAATAAAATCATAATAATAAAAAAGTTATCATAATTATAAAACATGTATTGGTGTTAATTAAATTTAAATTAGAATCAGAATATATTTATTAATTAATTTGAATTAGAAAATATAATTATTTACTGATTAGAATATTGTAATCATGATTGGTTATTATAATTAGAATAATTATCTTAATTAAAATAAAAACATATAATAGTGTTATTAATTAATTTTAATTTTAATATATAATTATAATATTAATTAAAGTCTTCTAATAATTAATGATCATATAATTATAATTTAGTGAGAATAAATATGATGACGATACATGATATCTACCAACATGAACAAATCTTTTTTTTTATATATAATATTGCATACTAGTTAGTTTAAAGAAAAAAAATGTACTTAACCCCACTTTAAAGAAAAGAATAGCTTTAAAAAACTCTTGAATCAAACACTACTTATGTTCTTTCGCAATGGTATTTTCATCACAAAACAAACTATATGGTTCACTTTGTTGTACTGAAGTTAAGAGTAAAGTCTATTTTCCTTTTTTATTTTGAGGAAAGTAAAGTCTATTTTCCCGACTTGTGAAACAAATGCTTATTTTCCTGATTGCAAAAGGGCACAGAAGCCACACAACTTTCTCTCAGCCGTTTATTTTACTTGTTCCACGTTTTTACGGCAATAGAATTGGTAAGAATGGAAGTCAAGATTAAACAACAATCGAAGAATCAATCTCCAACATTGCAGTAAATGTTGTAGCATTTCATTGGAAAAGGAAATACACCATAAGCAATTCTCATCAATCAAATCCCCAAGAGACTGGAGGAAAAGGATTGGGAATGAAATAGGCCATTTCCAGACACCACACAAATAAAAACATACCATAATTATAGCACAAATGGAGTATCTCTTTCCCCTATCGGGAAGTATGGGGCAATCAACAAGAACCAAAGAGGAAACAATGGAACCCTATCTCTAGCTAATACACAGATAAGTAATCGGCCCTCATGTTTCATTCCCAAACGCATGCATCGAATCCTAATAAGAAAGATCCCATCAACCATCGAACTCACTGCAAACAAAAAAAGTAATGCGGTGAGCAAAATAAAGCGATCAAACAGAAATAAATTATAGGTACAGGTATAGAAAGGATTACTCACCTCTGCATCCTCACCTCCACCAAGCTTGGCAGTGCCATTCACTTTCTGAGCATCTTCTGTAACAACAAGTGAGAAAATTACAGTAAACATTTTTAGAAAAGAAGCACACCAAAGTGAGCAATATCATAATTAATGTCCAAAGAAATTAATGACTTAAATTATAGTAGTTATATTTTCAGAAAAAATGAAAAACCATTTTGTTTAGCATCAAAGCTCACTATCTGGATGACTTCCTACGTAGTTTAGCATCCTCTACTACCATCATTTTCAGGAGAAAATCTTAGTTTGACATAGTCTACATGTCATCTCTTAGGCACCCAAATCATTATTTGATGGGTGTAAAAACATATTTTAAAATAGCTGCATTTCTACCATGGACCCCACAACCTTACACATCAAATAATGCCTAGCTAATAATTAATCCCATTTAAAACCTAGTAATTACTATCCTCGCTGTATACAATAGGTAGCCCTTTGTCATATTGCCTAGAACTATCCCTGACCCTAATTTTTATTAATTATTATACATCTTAATAGACCCATAGAAATAGTAGACCAAAGCTTAATACAAGTCTTCTAGTAATAATTACCTCCATCTTCTGGAATGTCAGAAGTCCACAGAGTTAGGTTGTCCCTGAGAAGTTGCATGATTAAGGTGCTGTCTTTGTATGACTCCTCATTCAAGGTGTCAAGCTCAGAAATAGCTTCATCAAAAGCTTGTTTCGCAAGATGACAGGCTCTGCAAATAGGAAAATAAAATCACCCACATTAAACACAAAACAACAATCAACATTCATAATTCAGGATAGGAATAAAAACCACAAACCTTTCTGGAGAGTTCATGATCTCGTAATAGAAAACTGAGAAATTTAAAGCTAGACCCAATCGGATGGGATGTGTGGGAGGTAAATCAGCCTCTGCTGCAGTGGTAGCAGACTGCAATAAACAAAACATACTTGTGTTAAGTAGGGGATGAAAGGATAAAGTATTCTGAAGAGGAAACTCCTTTTGGGTAAAAGCTATTCCAAAAAGTACAATATCAAATATATGTGACAACAAAATAATCATAAATCATATAATAGAAACAAAAATGACTAAATATAAATGAAAATAATGATTCAAGAAACGGAACAATTCACTTTGAAAGAATAATTGGCAGTATCATCAATAGATGTTAGTCATGTTACAGAAAAATAATAGTGAAAAAGCAATCCACACAATAACAAGAAATGGCAAGGGTAATGAAACAAAGTTTCTCCAGTTCCAGTAATCAATACTGCCTAAAAAACTAGAGATTATAGCAACTTAGGAGAATGATAGGTGAGGAAGAGGGTAAACCAATACCGCAGGACTCAGGTACCAATGGTTTAATTGCAAACTTAATGTGCTTTGACAACAGAGGATACAAAAAATTAAAAATATTTATGTGGAGGATGAAGTAACCCACTCTTTCTGGTGGATTCTAAAATTAGTAAAAGTGTAGAAATCACTTACACATATATATTTTTTTCTCAATCAGAACCATTATTTGTCTATTGTCAATGATATAGAAGTTTTACAACATGTTTGAAAAAAAATGAACTTAACACAAAACCAAAACAAACCATGAGACTATTATGTCTACCAAAACCAAAATTGAAGAGCAAAAGAATCTTCCTTAGATTAATTGCTAATAGGCATTGCATATTTGCAATAAGCCCATTAAACAACAATCTATAGGATAGAAAACAACATATAAACTGCAAAAACAATATAAATTGCACCTCATATGCTTTCATAGACTGATCAGCAGCTTCCTTCTTCTCATTGCCTGCCTTAAATTCGGCAAGATAACGATAATAATCTCCTTTCCTGCAAGCAGAACATTTCAACATCCCTTAATCCACTTGCACAAAATAAAATAAAAAATATCACACCAAAACAAAAGCTGCGGCAGAAAATGAGACACAAATCCTCACATCTTATAGTAAAACACAGTGGATTCACCAGCTGCAGCCGAAGGGATAAGGTGCTCATCAATCACTCTCATAACATCATTACAGATGTTTGAAAGCTCCAATTCAACCTTCTGCCTGTACTCCTTAATCCGCTTCGCATTCAACTCGTTCCCTTTTGTTTCTTCCTTCTGCTCAATGGAAGACAGGATCCTCCACGATGCTCTCCGAGCACCAATCACATTCTTATACCCAACAGAAAGCAAATTCCGCTCCTCCACCGTCAGTTCAACGTCGAGATTCGCAACGTTCTTCATTGATTCCACCATCTCTGCCACAAACAAACGCAAAATCAACACATCACAAATCAGGCCTCGCATCTGATAAAATCTCTTATGTTCGACACCACAACTTGAACATGCAGCACACGAAAAATTGAAGCAGCCACACACTCAAACTGAACGCACTTTCCATTTTTTTTAAGGAAATAAAATCAGAAAATAGAAATTAAACTACAACTAAAAAAACAATAACAAAAATGGAAAATCAAATTCCTTTCAAAAGGACTCCTAACCCTAACCGATTTCTTTTTTTCTACTACACTTGCAACCAAAGTGACATTAAACAGTAAATAGTAGACCAACTTGACCAAAAAAATATTTCTTTTCTCACTGAAAACGATATAGAATGACATAAGAGAACTCAAATTAATAGAAACAAGCAACCGTATAAAAAGGAATCATCAAAATCACGCACATCGACGCGCATGTGCGCGTCAAAGTCAGAGAAAACAAAGGAAGAATTTGAAACCTTCGTATCGCTCGGCCTGTTCGGCGAGCTTGGCGATGTAGACGAAGTTCTCCCGATCCTTGGAGGCAGCCATCGCCGATCTTTCCGAAATTAGGGTTTGCGAATTTCTCTCAGTTTCTCTCTCTCTCTCTCTCTCTCTCTCTCTCTCTCTCTCTCACACTCTGACCCTCTTCTCTCTGCGATTCTTCTTGGTCGAGGCTCCGTAGAAAAGAACGCGGTCGGGTGAAATGTCAAATGTGTCCCTCCCTTTTTCTCTGTTTTTCCTTTTTGGTCCTTTCGATGCTCGAACTTGACCCCAGGGATATGATTACCTGCGTGAAGGTAGAGACTGAACATTGATTTCCAACCAGTGAGTGGGGTCCACGTGTCCCACTAAACCTTCTGTAACACACTCGGACCAATCGTAACGTGCCGCGTTGTACTCAACGACCAATCTTGTCGTTGACTTGTTGTTTTATTTGATTGTAGTTTCTTTGGTTTTTTAAAATGGATACGGATTAAAGAAATAAAAAAATTAATGTGTAAATCATAAAGAGTTTATCTTTCAATAAAACTATATCTACTTTTAAGTTTTTAAATTAATTTTCTTAGGATATTAATTAACGTTTATCCTTTAAAATTGATTTGTGTGTGTTTTTTGTTTGTCTTTCGGTGAGAGGATGTGGATTTGAAACTTGTAATTTGTCTTTGTTAGTGATGGGTAGTGTCGTGGTTGTCTTTGGTATTACAGATGATGCTTTCTTTTTCCGGTAGTTACTTCGGAGTACACACTTGCGAGAACATAAATAAATCTATCATTTTTTGAATCTTAATTTATTAGTATTTGTTAAGTTAATAGGATTTGATAAGATCATTTTGTAATATTTTATCTCAATAATCAATTAAAATTTTATCTAATTGATAGTGTGATAATAAAAAAATAGGATATGATGAGAAACCTCTATCACTTTAATTTGATAAGTTAATAAGATGTGATAAGTTAAAAGAATGTAAATAGGAAGTTAGTAATAAGAAATATATAAGATTTGTTACTTATCTAATTGAGATTGTTTTTTAAATATCGTAATTAAATTTGGTAGAATTCTTAAATACTCCCGAGAGTTTCAGTTTTTATGAGCAAATGGTAACTTTTTTTGTTTTTGACAGAAAGACCAAATGGTAACTTAAACAATCACAATTGCATGTTTACTTTTAAATATTAATAAAACTGTTTGTTATTTGCAAAACAATTAATTATGAAGTTCATCGTTAAAATAACCATTTTATCATCTTAAACTTATTTGGGTGTTGTTAAGTAAAATTGTAGATATATTTCTTATTTAAGAGTTTTTTTTTTTTGCTGAATTATTTAAGAGTTCTTGTCATTAACAAACTTGATAAAAGAATGTAAATAAGAAGTTAATAATAAATGTACAATGTCAATTCATATACTACTATTTATTTATTAATAACTAAATTAGCATTAATCTTTATAGATTATCTTATACACAGTCACACACGTATATACGCTAGCTTTGTTGTGCATTGCATACAAATTTTACCACGTGTCCTTTTTTTTATTTCTCCAATTTTTTATTTTTTTCTATTGAGCTTGCTCTTTTTTAAAATGAAAATATGAAGTCTAGCTCTGCCAATGAGGACAAGCAATATAATAATTATATTGTGTGGGTCTTCTAATTACATAACATGCTAACTAAGTGAAATAATCTTTAATTACCTGTTGATATATGATTATGAAGAATTTCGTCAATAACAATTTCAATGAAAGTCTGTGACAAAATTGATTAGTTATTCACGACCTTATTTTAAATTTAGAAATATACAGATAATTAAATATTATTTTGCGTGCGGTGAACATGCCGTAAATATAATTAGGCCAAATTATAATATTTTGTTTTTCCAGCTATGACTAAAATACGACCTAAAAGTAAAGAAAAGCTACGAATTAAATATATAAATCGATCAAAACAAAGTTATCATTAAAAAAAAAATTACAGAAAGAAGCTTAAACCATTTCATTGATAACCAAATCAGCAATACAATAAGATAAATTCATAAAAATAAGAGGAGAAGCATAAGATATGGATACCCTTCCAAGAGCATGATCCATTATATTGGCTTTTGTCCCGTCAAACTTTACTATGAAGTGTGATTGTCTCATTCTTATCTAAAATATTATTACATTCAGCTATAATTTTATCAAGTCAGAGACATCAACGGACTTGATATTCAAAAGCAGTCCAAATTAACAAACATCCATATCTAAATACACCTATTAAAAATTATTATAAATAATAAATTACTCAGGTGTAAATCTTCCCGATATTTACCGGTCTGGAAGAACCTCTTGACACTGTGTTCAGGAGCGGACGCAGGTTCAAGATTGGGGGGCAGTGCCCCCCCTTAAATTCTCAAGAATAGATAATTTTTTTATAATAATAAAATAAAGTAAAATAAAAAAATGGCTTAAATGTTTGCACGAGGAGAAATTGAAAAGCATAGAAAAAGAATAATAAAAAAGATGAAAAATCAGATAGGAGTGAGTGTGGATATGTATGTTTGTAGGAGTGAGTGTGGATATATATGTTTGTAATTGTCATGAATACAGTGGCCGCATTCTTGTTATTTTTAAGCACCGATCACATGTTAATTTTGTCAATTTTTTCTCTTTTGAATTATACTATTTTTCACACTTTTATTATAATGATTTGTTCCTTTAATTTTCTTTAAAAAAAAATTATGAAGCAACATGATGAGATGGATCAAACTTGATTTTAACTAAAATTTTACATGTTTGGTTATCTTTGTAGAATCAATTATGATGAAAAAATATGGAAGAATTGAAATAAATCGAAATAATTTTTACTTTTACCAAACATAATTCTAAATAGCTTTTCTGTAATTTATGCTCGTATCGATGCCCTCATTTTTAGCATGAAAAATTAAATTTCGTGACTTTGGTTTCAACTTGTCTTGGGCGCGATGGGCTGAATTGGGCATTTCGGCTTTCTTATCAAAATATTCGAGTTGTCTTAATTTTGCATTCAGAACCAAACGCTGACATAGCCTTCAGCAGTAGCATAGCACATGTTCAATTCTTCACAATTTTTTTTAATCTGAATTCCATTTTCCAATCTACTAAAAAAATCAGAACGAAGAAATATATATAAAAAAAACAGACTTAAATATTTATAACATCAATAAAGTAATAAAATGGTAGAAAGCAAACATGAAAAGGTAAATGGAAAAAAAAAAATCAACAAAAAGTTTGACAAAAGTTGATGAATACATCTTTATGACATCATCAACCCTCATTTTTTATATATTAAAAAGCATCATTATTTCTGTAGAGTTATATAATTATGCTTAAACTAGTTGACTTCTACATTATGATGAACTCTATCACCAATAATGGATACACTTCCACGCACGTTGAATTGCAAAAGAAGCAAAGGTACATACATGACCTAAGAAAGCAAAACAAAACAAAGGGTACATACTTGAGTCGTTCAAAAGATAATTAATAGTCAAACTGTGGAGAGAGACCGGCATTCTTAGACATATTTTAATTAATGCCTCATACACTTTATATTTAAAAAACTATATAATGTTTTGATAGGTATCACCGCATATGATATAATCACATGATGGCACAAGCATGAGGATTGTCATCACTAAAAGTAGCACCAGTTTGATTGCCAAAGATGGAAGATTGTGAGGGGTAGTTATAATAGCGAGGATCACTGCTATCATAACCATGTTTGTAATAGTTATAAGATGAGGAAGTTTGAGAAGCATAATAGTTGACAGGGCCATTGCAATGGTGCTGTTGAACATATTGGTTCTGAGAATCCGTTGTGTAAGGAAGTTGCCAGAGTTCAGCCCTACGGCCAGTTTTTCGAACCGTTTTCAGAACCTTCTTTTGGTCAGCATAGCCATTCACAGTCACCTTTTGCAAACTCATGTCTATTTCAATGTCATCCACGCCTTAACAAAACCACACAAAAAAGGGTAGAAAATTTACTAATTAGATCCATGAAATGAGTAAATATTAATCAATTGGTCTAGATTTTGTGTACATGACTTGGGACATTTTTCTTTTTTGCATCATTAGCTACATATTTGATTGTAACATACAATTTGCGATTGCAAAAGATATTTTTATACATATATGGTATACCTTTAAGTTTTTGTAGTGCACTTTTCACTTTGTTTTCACATCCAGGGCAATCCATGTGTACTCTCATTTCTATGATCTGAAGATAGAAATGGAAAAAGATAATCAAATTTGGGATAAAAAGAAGAGATGGACAAATAAAATTGTATCAAACTATGAATAATATTATTCAAAAGAAATCGAGAAAAAAGAAAACATTGATTGATTTGAATCCTTGTGTATATATAATCCGTGTACATCCAAGGAAGGATCAAGAACGTGATATTGCTTACCGTCATGTTGCTCTTGATGAGGTAGAATCTCTTGGATGATATTGATGTATCTTTTTGTGAGCTTTTAGGAAATGCAATCCAATACTATTGAGTTTGAATTGCCTCTAGCTAGCAAATATATATATAGAGGGGTGCTAATTCGATGACATGGTGCCTCATCTAAACTCGTCCTGGGATATGGGTTCATTTTTTTAATATAATTTTTGTGCAAGCCTTGTTGCACCGACCTTTAATTGTTATTGTTAATTTGGAGAATTGAGATTAGAACTTAAAGCAAAGGGCAAATGCATGTTGCTTGATTCATGGAGGAGCAACCTCAATATCACATGCACTATAATGGCGCTGGAATTAATTATGCACGTATTAGATCCAAGTCCAATTCAATATGGGTGTTTGACTATGTGTTTGTAATTTGTACACTTTCGTAGTGATGCGGTTTTACAGTTTTTCTTTTTCCAGACAAGCCAGCTTAATAATTTCTTGGATATGATAAGTATTCAAACATCAATTTTTAAATATGAGAACCATAGTTTTTGTTTAATGAGTTTTTTTTATATAAATTTTTCTCTTGATTTACATGTATAACTTGTTAAAATTTGTGATTCTCAATAAATTTTAAGTAATAATGAGTGTTAGATAATGAATATTGCTAACCTAAGCGTATATTTTTTTAAATATCCAAAAGAATATTTATATTTATGTATAATAAAAAAAGAATATTTAATTGAGATTTTTTGTTGGTAGAAAAAAAAGGCAATACTCCTCATAGCTCCGATTCAAAGAGTATACTTCCATCTACTGATTAAATAAATAACAATCATAAACCTCTATAATAATAAATTGTTAAATGTGATAAAGTAATTAATTTTATAATAATTATTTTAAAAATTATATCTAAAATCATTTTTAATTAGTTAATAGTGTAAAAAAAATCTGGTGAATGTGTAAAAATATTTTCAAAAGTATGAAAACTAATCTCTTACTAAAAACAAAACACACAGCTAGGGAGTTGGTTAAGAGAGAATTGGAAGAAACTTTACATTAAAATTATATCATAATCAAACTATTATAAAATTGTTCTAAAATCATAAAAGCAGGAGGCAGTTTCAAATAAACCCCACTTACAATTCTGTGTACTAACCAAACTCCAAAACCATGTCAAAGAAAAAGGAGAAGTAATATAATAGAGGAGTGCTATTCTAGCATTTCTCACTATTATACGAGAATGGAAAGAGATCAAGAGGAGAGTCCACGTAAAGACTTTGACCAAAACCTTGTTTTATTGTATAATAATACTATATTAATAACAACAGAGGAACAGTTATTTGATATTGGTGGAAATCTCTAGTAGACATAATAGGTTATAATGCTTATATATCCATGAAACAATCACAACACACATCATATAACAAGAAAAAAACCACTTCTATGGCAACTTAACCGGTATTTTGCATTCCAGCAGCAATTCCCTTCATTGTCAAAATAAGGGTGTCCTCAAGACCAGGAGCATACTCGCTTTTCGGGTTAAGTTTAACAAGCTCTGCTGCTGGCTTGCTTGATTCCATGTAGTCCTTTGACAAGTGTGGCCTCAACTTCACATGGTAGTCAGGATCACGAATTCGCTTCAATGTGTAAGCTTGCAACACATTGAGGGTTGTGATGTATGAGTCACGAAGACGAAGTCTTTGCTTCAAGTAGGGGTCTCCTTCAAGAATATCCTTGTGCCCAGCAACCTATAAATAAACAAGATTTATTAGGCCTGAACTAGGCAGAGAATTATGACATGATGCAAAAGGCCATAGCAATACAGTATGCTTCTAATTTGCACCTCATCTTTATGGAAACAATTTAAAATATTCCCTCATGATAGACTTTGATACCATCTTAGATTTTAACCTAATTCATCCCTATAAAATTGTCTTGTCTGAGGGGTGTCTAAAGACTAAACTCTATAAGCTCTAATCAAACACTATTTTTATTCAGCATTGACTTGGGTTTCCACATGTAGTCATCAAGATATTATGACAAATTGACAATTAGTAAATGCTAATTAAAATTACCTGGAGGAGAAAGCTCTTGGTTTCTTCGTATTTAGCTCTTAAATTTTCTCCAAATGGACGCAGCTCTTCTGATACTAGGAGTTTGTCAAATAGGGCTGCAATCCCCGGGTCTCCCTTAGCAAACACCATCTCAACCAAGTCAAGGGTGACCCTGAAGAAAGGCCATTGATTGTACATGTCATGAAGCATTTGGAGATTCTTTGGGTCTTTCTCAATTACATGCTTAAATGCTGACCCAAAACCAAGCCACACTGGCAAATGAAACCTCGTTTGTGTCCATGCAAAAATCCAAGGAATAGCACGTAGTGATTCAATTCCTCCACTTGGCTTTCGCTTTGATGGACGACTGCCAATGTTCATTCTTCCATACTCCAACTCAGGAGTTGCCTGCAGTGCATAATATTCATAAATAAAACAGAATCAAAGGAAAGAAATTACAGTGTCATAAGTATTTTCATTAGTTAAATTACTCCAAAGGAGGGGAAAAAGAGAGCATACAGCATGAATCTTATAGGGTATTGAAATGAAAATTGTCAAGAGTTTAGTTAGAATGCACACAGTCACTCAATGACATTGTCGTGTATAGTAACTTAGTAAGTTTATTGATTTTTATAATAACTGCTTTAAAAGTCAAATTATGACTACCTTAACCAAATTATCATTTTTGTTTCAAATTACCAACCATTTAAGCTACTAGATTTTTCAAAGGGTTTCTTCTAAACTAAGGTTAACAACTGAAGACTGAGTATAAGCAGCACTTACACATCTGAAATATTCAACAAAACGAGGTTCTTTGAAAACAACAGAGCGATACTCCTTTGTTGCAATGACAGCCATTTCATCCATGAGGGCACGCCATTCGGGTTTCGGTGACACAGGAGGATGCATGCCATGCTCAAGTGTAGCTGCAGTGAACCGCTGAAGTGTTCTAAAGCACAAGTGTTCCTCTCCAAAAGACTGCTCAATGACTTCACCCTGAACCGTTACACGAAGTGAGCCATGAATGGTGTCTGGTGGCTGAGACAATATAGCAAGATGAGTTGGACCTCCTCCTCTTCCAACTGTCCCTCCTCTCCCATGAAACATTGTAAGTTTAACACCATACTCCTTAGCAACCTTCACAAGTTCTTCTTGAGCCTTGTAAAGCGCCCAAGCCGCAGAAAGACGGCCAGCATCTTTTCCTGAGTCTGAGTACCCTATCATAACTTCTTGCTTCCCATCAATGCGGTTTCTGTACCAATCTATAGAGAAAAGACGTGCCACTGCAGCCGGAGCAGCCTCAAGATCAGCAAGCTTTTCAAACAGTGGCACCACCCTTAGTGGCTGCTTCACATGGCATTCACGTTGTAAAAGCTCAACAGCAAGAACATCAGATGGGGCTGTTGCCATTGATATGATGTAGGCACCGAAGTTGTCTGAGGGAAGCTCTGAAATGACATGGAAGGTTTCCAAAACATCAGTGATTTCTTCTGTTTTGGGAAGGTCAATGCCAAAGAGAGGGCGCTTTCCACTGAGTTCAGACAAGAGCCACTCCTGCCTCTTTTCCTCAGGCCACTCTCGGTATGATCCGATCTCCAAGTGTTTTGTGATTGCATCCATAACATCAGTGTGCCTATCTGACTCTTGACGGATGTCAAGTCTCACAAGCGAGAGTCCAAATGTGGAAACTTGCCGCAGGAAATCAAGGAGGCTTCCATCTGCTATTGGTCTGTCACCACATGCACAGAGTGACCTGTAACATAGTTCAAGGGGCTCCAGAAACTGCAAGAGAAAAATTGGAGGTTGTAGAGTTTTAGTGTGTTATGTATCTGATTAAAATTTGCATGAGAAAATAGTCATATTTGGTTGAAAGAACTGTTTGCAAGTTACAACTTGAACTATTAAGTATTCACCATAATGATCAGCAATGTGCAACTGTCTAAGCAGTTTGATAACCATGCTCTTCTCATATTTTTGTTGAAAAAAATCCAATAATAACCACATTCAAACAACTGAACTTTCCCATAACCAAGAAGCAAACCAGTCTTTAGGGATGGGAACATCCAGCACTGCTAGTAATATAAATTGTCACAAGCTTTACTGCTTCTACATTCCCATTGGATAAACCTCAAGAATATGATATTGGTCGGTCATTGATTAAACCAAAAAATTAGAACATATTATAAATAAGTAATTAATCATGTCACTACAAGGCAATTTCCTTTTAAGAGTTAAGTTTCTATTACCCTTATCTTTAAACAGTTTATAGAACTGTGGTGAAGATAATACCTGCTCAACGTTAGTGAAGGTTGTCTCCTCAGGGATATCAGAGGTCCCATTGGCTAATAATTGGCGAGCACGTTCCCGTGTGTTATATAATTTGTCTCTGACATCACCAAGAATAACACGATATGGCTCATTTGGAGGAATCTGTTTCCAAAACTCTGCAGCAATTAAGAATTCAGTACACGGACATTCAAGATCAATTGAAATTTACTCACCAAATTCATTACCAATAAAGATTTCAAATGTAGCTGTGACATACCAATATAATGTTTTGCATCTCTCTTTGAGGACCTATGGAGTTCATGAGCACGAACACGTAGCTCGTCAGTGCAACGCCACATAGACAACTGCAAAAGCAAACAAAACCAATAAGTCAAGAGTCATGTCCAAAAAATAGAAATAAATTATCAAGACAATGACCAGCATATTGGATACCTCAAACATGAGATCCTCTATCTGAGAGAAGTACAAATTAGCAGCCATCATTCTAGCCAGCAAACACACATCCCTTGTAACTTCAGGGGTTACTCTAGGATTACCTACAATGCAAATTAGACATCTTGTAAGATAGAAACCAATAAGTATATTACAAGCCACATCTCTGAGGCAGTGTCCAACACTGAAGTTGAAAAAGATATGCATATGAATATTTGGGGGCAAAGAGTAAGGAATGGTAACAAAGAGGTTAATAAAAATGTTTGTTTCATTAATTTCTTAGGGAAAAGAAAGATACCATCACGGTCTCCTCCCATCCAAGAAGAGAACTGAATAACAGGAGCATTATATGGGACACGTTCATTAATTCCAATGTTCTTCAGAGCTGTATCTACCCGACGAAGAAACTGTGGTACACCTTTCCAAATTGTCTCATGAAAGTAGCTCATTCCTGCCCTCATCTCATCTTGTGGGGTAGGAGGAGTCCTTCGAATTTCATCTGTGCGAAATGCAGCTTGAATCTGCACATAAGACAAAAATCATTAGTGCTGAAACTTTGCCATATATAATTCTAAAAGCATATTTGCAACCATAAAACCCATTCAAAACTTAAGGAATAATGGCAAGTTGGCAACAAAATTTTTATTTAACTGAAAATAAGAGAGAAAGGAAAATCAAATGGAGCATCCAAATTAATACAACTTGAGTTTAACACCTAACCGATAACAACGATGACATAAAAAACTTCTAAGGTTAAAATATAAATTCTACCTGCCATACTATTTATGTTAAAAGAGCATGCTATTACACAGAAATTATTCAATGCCAACTATATGCATAGGCATACACCATATATGATTCAGATTAGTTTAGCCCAAGAAAAGAAATAATGATATCAATTATCAAATAAATCATTTGGCCATCATGTCTAAATTCCATGATATTGTGAATGTCTACAGGAAATATCATTGTCAATCACAATGTTTATAAATAACTAGAAACTATATGAAAGTATCAATCAACTCAGAATTATCAGGATGTGAAATCTGTGACTGACAGCACTATATATTGTATATGGAATCAAGAATGCACCTCTCTTTGTAAAGCCTCATCAAGTTCCTGCTTATCATCTGGTGTTATGTCCTTAGCATATAATTGTGTCAAACAATTCCTTATCCTGAAGAGAATGATCACCAACAGAAATAATTAGCCTGAATGCGGAAATTGCCACAAGGCTAGAAATAGTATACTATATACCATGTCCTGTCATTACAGGTCAATGATTTCCATTTTCCAGTGTATCAAAATATAAATGCAACAATGAATGAACTACCACAACACCTTAGTTAAAACAACTAAGTATCAGTTAATGTAACAGATATACCTTCCATGCTTTTGCAGCAACGATCTGCGAACAGACTGAGTAGGATGAGCAGTTAGGACCAAATCCACAGTTTGGTTCTTCAAAGCATCAAAGATTTCCTGGGGTGTCTTCTTCAGTTGAGCCACAAGCTTCTTGAAGGTCTCTTCAATGTCTGACTCAGTAATGGCAGAGTTCTCATCAGCAAAATCACCCTTCTTCAGTAACTTGATCCTTCTTCGGTACGCAATTTGAACTTCTTCTGCCAAGTTGGCCAAACTGAGCATGTGAGAAAATGACTTGGCAATAACAATTGAATCCCCAGCATCAAGACCAGTCAGCATATTCCCAAGTTCCTCCAACTTTTCAGGCTTATGCTCTCCTTCGTACTCAGCTGACAGCTCATAACAATCTTGGACCTATCAAGCATCAAACCACTAAAACTCTTAGCCACAAGTTCACACACACAGATATGAATATCACCAAGAAATAGAACTGCACACAGAGAATCATGAAAAGAGAAACAGAACAGACGTTCAGGGCCCATTACCCATGTGAAATAACGTACTAAAATAAGGAGTATCAAAATTATATTATCTGCAACTTTGATGAATTGTAATTTGGTAAACTGTGTACGAGAAAGCCGATATGCTAGTGGAATTGGAATAGATATAATCAACCTAAGAATGAGGTTATATAATATATCACCAAAAATAGAACTTCTACACCAGAGAATCAACATGAGAATAGACACCCATATGAAAATTATGGTAATATCAGGTAATTTTATTAAACAATAAATTTGCAATATGCACTCCAGTTTCCTAGACAAAAAAAGTTCCTTCTCACAAAATTTGAAGTGGGGTTCCATAAATCCATTAATGTTGGCTTAAAAAACTCATATTTTTCACAAGCAGAAGACAAAAGTAGGAAGCGATTTTTGACAGTACCGTTTGTCTGATATCTTCACCATGCAAATCCTGAAGAATGTCAAGGAAACGGTCCAACAACAAGGCATCATACTCAACGAGTTTGTCATCATCAGACACCTTGCGTGGCGCCAGCAACCTCAGTTGAGCATCAATTGAGGCCATCTTCTCAATGTTACGAGCAGCCATAATCTAAGTATCTTCTTTGTTCCCCACACTCTTAACTGAACCAACCAATATGAACCACAAAGTTGGCAACACTTTGTGTTGTGTTATGACCTCACTTGAATTATGAAGCAAGAAAGGTTGGAAACAAATAAGAGGGTGAGAGGAAAATCCCGTGAGAACAGAGATGAAAGATTTTGTAGGTTGAAAGGTTAGGGTCCTTATGATCTCTGCACGGGAAAGTACAAAGAAAAATGAACAACAACCTTCAACCACAAACAATAACTGATAACTAGCTAGCGCCTGAGATCACGGAGTATGGAAAGATAGAGAAATGTCATGTGAAGCAAAAAGGACTTGTCAGAGTTCAATTTATAGAGTGAGGCAGAGTGTGTGTACAAAAAAAAAAAAAAAACGAGGTTGATAACTTGATAACTTGATAATTGATATAAGAAGATAAAAATTACTTGGTATATTTAATCTAATCAGTGCAAGTTAAATTTAAATGGGCTTTCTAGATTGTTACGATTTGATAGGATTTATTATAATCTGGGGTTTCTAAATAAATCTAACTTGGTAAGAGATATGAGAATATAATGACTGATCTGTTTGCAATTTTATGATGTGACTCGCGTTAGTTTGAATTGATTTCCGTATATTTATTAAAAAGTTGGAGTTTATTTTAAATTATTCAAAAAAGTTTAATGCTGGTAAATTGATCTATTTCGATAAATATAAATAAAATACTTATAAATATCAGAAGCATTTAATTTTATTCTTGTTATATTAAATTATTTCTATAATATCTTTAAATTATATTTTTTAGGTAAAAAAGCAAGACAGGTAAAAATATCATAATAACAAAGTATACACATTAACAGTGTAAAGTCATCTTATTATTCAATTATAAATTATTATTTATGATAAATTTATTAATTTTGATAATAATTATTTTAAAAATTATAAAAAATAATTTCAAATTAATTTTTAATGTAAAATCTACGCTAACAATCTACTAAACTCTAAGAATTATGTGATAATATAAAATAAAATCTTAGATAATATGAAATATCTTTATGCGATCAATATATTGTATTAAAATTCATAACTTATACTGTAACAATATGAAAGGGATTCTTTATTTAAATTTAGTATTTCTTTAAAATTGACATATGTTAAAAATAAAAATAATCAAAATTAAAGCTCCAATCTAATATATCTATTTTGGCTGATAAAATTAATCAAATTAAAGCTTTTACTATATAGCGATCTGAGTCAAAAAGAGCAAATGTCAATGTAAAAGCATCTATTCTAATCTTTGTTCATTGGCACGCATGGCATGTAGGTTGTTTTATTTTCTTTTTTTATGCTTTATTGATTAAGAAGTTAAACAATACAATTTAATACAATTTTTTATTAGAAATTATATGAAAACATTTTTAAAAATAGGTTATGATATTATTAGTATTTACTTTTTTTTATTTCAAATATTTTTATATACATATTCAATCGATGTCAAATTGTGAGTATCTCTGTGCAACTCAGATTAACTCACGTCCGCATCTATAGTCCAAGGAGGAATTGTACCAAAATAAATAAATAAATAAATAAAACTAACACTGGCTCAAAGGAAAAATAAAATATTAACCATAAAAAGAAGAAAAACAAAATTAGAGACCTGAAACCTCAAGCAGAAGCCAAATTGGAACAATATTGCCCTTTTTGTGGTACTCAGAAATCGGATTTTTTTTTTGAAGGAATAAAAGTACCTTTTTTTTAAAAAAAATTTTGGGCAAAGATTCATAATATTTGGTGCTCTTCTCTACTTTTCCCAAATTGTGGATTTCCTTTCCCTTGATTGCGCCTTATGATCATCTATCATTGTCATTGAATTGAACATTTTGATAAACAAAAATGTAGAAAGATAATTCTTTTATAGTAATTTTGAACAAAAAAAAGTATTAAACTGTTTAGTAGTTTTCCAAACTTGAGATATTTCATAAAGAAATTTTTTTGGTGAATTTTTTTTAAATGAATTAGTTCTCAAAACGAATATCGGGACTCAAACGCACTTTTTTTATGACATACTATATAATCTGATTCTTACTAATTATTTTTTATTTTTATTTGTAAAAATCAAAAATATATTCTAATAGATTTATAGTATTTAAACATTTTACTTAATCAACTGAGTTAGATTTTTTAATTACCAATAAGTATTTAATTGATTTGGTAAAGGAAATTGAATCTAAAATTTTAGGATATGTAATGTCAGTTTTTATTGGTACACTTTACTTTACACTTCAATAACACAAAGCAACCTAGGTTACTTCTATTTCTTTTTAATTTTACCCAAAACAACCCAATAGTATAATTTATGCTGAGAAAGATAGACACGTGTACATAATTTGTCTCAAAAGACATCTATTTATATAATAATTATATTTCAAAAAACATAAAAAAATTCTTAAAAAATTATTTACCAAACAGTCAAACTAATTTTTCACTTAGTAAAAAAAATAAAAACTAACTGAAATATTTTATCTAACATACATAAATAGACATTTATGTTATTTTGAAATGAAGTTAAGCATATTTATATAATTACTTATTGTTTCTGTTCCTTTTGCAGTCAAACCACCATCAAGGCTACTTGTTCTACGAAAACAAATCAAATTAAGATGTTCTTATGTATAGAACAAGTTAAACATCAATAATGATAAATTTAAATGTACCATATGTATAGAGCATTAATATGTATATACGCATCACTAGAAATTCCATGCAACCAAATTAATTTGGGATGGCTAAAGCCGTGAAAATGAGATTTTAATTTCTCCAATTTTGGTGAAAATTATTAAGAGAAAAAATAATATAGGGCACGCAGAATTAACAAACCAAAATTCGTGAAAGTGAGCTAAGCAAGAAAAATTTAGAATACGAGGAATAAAAACTAGGAAAATGCTTAAAGGTTCAAAACAGTTTTCATTAAAAACTCACGAAAAGTGCATTCAGTCAATTTTCAGTTTTTATTTTATTATTTTTCAATTAAGTATTTATTTTGAACAAAAGTTCAGCTGTTGATGTTTCATTTCGTACAATTCGTACAGTAATTTGTCGTACTAAATAGCATCCCTATAAAAACTAATGTCTGCATGCTTTAATCAAATAGCGTTTTTGTATTGGTTCTGCTCTAATTTAGTTGCAAATAAATGAATGTGTACTTATGGAAAGAATTATATTAGTTAAAAATTAACTTTAAAAAATTAATACAAGTTGGTAACTTGGGGGGAGTTCATTTGCATGATGAGAGTTTTTTTTTTTATGCATAAAGGAGGAATATATAAATCCTGCGCGCTAAATTAACTCTTATTAATAATAATTAGGGTTGATGTCTTACAACATAATAAATCTATTAGGAGAAGCTAGCTAGTATCCATATTCAGTATTCAATAATATCTCAACTAGAATTGTTTCACAAGAAAATACTTGTGGAAAAAAAATAGCTCCCATCTGTATCAATTTTTCATTTTTTTTAACAGCAAAGATAATTTTATTAATATGTGTAGGATACAAAGGGTATCCAAACCTATATTCAGAAGTTCCTGAACATGTCCCAAAACAACCCAATCACCTTCCAAGATTACCAAATATTAATATGACAATATAAACATAAAGTACCCAAGGGTGATCTACAATGAAAACCCACCAACACTGCCACATAAAAACGTGTGTCTTTGCAACACCAATCAATTTTTTCATTATATGTCGGCTACATGCAAGAATCAATTTTAACGAAAGAATGTGGATATTTCCTCTACACCGTTATTCCTTTTTTTTTTTTTAAATTTTGAGAAAAAAATGAACATTTCTATGCCACATTAAACACGATAAACTTGACTAGGATTTGGCCACGTTGACCACTAAACACAAAATAGTTGTCAAATGTCAACGAACTTGTAACTTTGTCAAATCCAAAACAATTTTTTTTTCTTCTTTCATTACCCAGGACTTAAACATTGTATACAATTTCCCACTTTTCACGCAATTGGGTCTGCATCTTCCACATGCATATACCCAATCAAAACTATTCAGCAACTTAGAACCTACATCGAAATTTTCCTTCTCTGTTCTAGAATGGTGTGTATATCTCCAGGGGAAGAGGGGAAGCTTGAGAAGGAGACAAAAATATGTATGTGTTCTTATTTTTCTGTTAAAGAAAATGAACGTTTTCCTGGGACCAAAAATATGTGTCACTGAATTAATGTCCTTAGAATAGTTCAAAGGTCAAGTTGTGTTGACGAGTTTGTTCCCTTTTATTGTATGTATTAGCCAGCTTTTAAATTTTCGAAGAGGCAAATTATATGAACAGGGTACATGGCCGTAGCATTTGGTGTTGTCAAGTGACCAATACAAACAAGAAACATTTACTCATTTAGGTTCATAAAATGAGAAGCTTAATTTAGCAATTTACTCATGCGATATTGCTTGATGCCTGAATCATCTTATTTATGCACTTTAATTAATTAATATTTTCGTCTTTGTTTTTTGGTAGACTATTACGTACTTATTTATTATTTCGTTTCCAAGTAATTAAAAGCAACAAATATACTTTTTGTGTGTGGAAAAGCTAGCAACATATGATTTTAAATTAAAAAAAATGTTTGACTTGAAGTCATTTTGGGAGTAAAACTAAGATGAAGTTCAATTATGTACAAAAATAATCGGATTTATTTTATTGTGAGTCAAGAGTATAAAATTCCAAAAATAAAAATTAATTGGGTTGATTTATTGTGATTGAAAAATATAGAAAAGGATTGTGGCTGCTAGAAAAGGAGTCATGTTTGTATCAGATTTCTACTTGCCAAACATTTATAGAGAAGAGGAAGATAGTAAACGAATTTCATCATTAAGAAAAGATTTTCGAATTACTCTTATAGTGACATAATCGTTTTTTTTTTAATTTATAATTGTATTATTCTTGTTTTTTTTCTAGGTTTTCTTGTGCTGTGTACGTATTTATAGGCTGAAATTCGGTTGCAAATTTCTGGTTCTCATGAACAGGAAGTTTGACTTGAGGAGCCTTCGAACTTTTTATTCTGTCTTTCCTAGATAGTGATTCACATTCAATATAATTTAATTTGTTCCTGATAAGAAAATTGTTGCAAAGAATAATTAAATCTCTTTGTTGAACAAACGCAAACCACAGGTCTATGTAATGAAACACTTTTCCGAATAAGAGATGTAACGAATTAAGGAAAGTCCTTATAACTTAGCTCTGTCTACTAACTTATAAGACACGCATTTTGATGTATACATAAAGTTTTAAATGCTTTTAACCAATTCTTGAAAAATATGCTTTTAAGTACAAAATAATTTATACTGTCAATATAGTATATGACTACCTATAGACTCCTAAATGGATTTAGAAAATGCCTTCACGATATGCCGGTTTGATTATGAGTCAGATGCCACTCCTTCGAATATCGGGAATCAAATCTATTTATTTTATGGTGCCACCAAGGAATTCTCTATTGATGAGATTCTAATATGCATGTTTAATTTAAGCACTTTTTTTTTTCGATAACTAATTAATTATTTTTACTCAAAAATATTAAAAAAGTATTAAAATTTATAATAACTTTCACATCCTCTTAAATAACTAAGCTAAAAAACTAGACCCCTTAACAACTAATTAAATACTTGAATAAGTCAACTAGTAAGTATAGTATTAGATAGTATTAGACTATTCTTTTTTACATAATAATATTAGACTCTTAGATCTAGTAAAAAAGAATACTAATGTTTCACTGTATAGTGAATTAAGGTCAGAAATTATATTAGGAGATATATCTACTTTTAGTATTCGACCGAATTTTGAGTATGATTACTTAAAAAAACAATTGGATTTGTATAAAAATAAGTTTAGTTTATTTTAAGTCAAAATATTACTATTTTTTACATTTTAAATTAATTTAGACACACATTTTAATTATATTCAGTAATTTAAAATTAATTCTATCAAAATCATTTTTTA
>PYAF01001286.1:951145-984498 GCA_007407185.1 Glycine tomentella
TAAAACACTTGAGTTATAAAATGATTTTTTCTTTTCAATTGATCAAATGAAGTTATATGAAAATAATTAGCAAATTTCATTGCACAAAGTATTGACTTTAATTAAAAAAACACATGCAGAATATATATTTCAAAGGTTTATATTGTGAATACCGCTTTCTTCCTTCTTGATAGTTAATACATTATAATATAGACAATTACATATAATAATTTGAGTGTTATTTCTATATATAACAATTGTAAAACGCTTGAGTTATAAAATAAAATTTTCTTTTCAATAGATCAAATGAAGTTATATGAAAATACTTAGCAAATTTCAATGCACAAAGTATTGACTTTAATTAAAAAGCTCAAAGATTATGTTATGAGCCTTGTAAGACCGAGTCACAGGTCTAGACACGATAAACACCTTGCAATTTATAGTGAATGCAAGCAAACTGAATCCAATAGGAAACTGTCTTTTTAAAGACTACAAATATCAATAAGAAATTATAATGCTTAAGAAAGAAAAAACCTAATTGATATGATCCTATCTAAACTTCTAAATCAAAATTAAATTCAAAATAAGGCTGATAAGGATTCTGTAAAGTAAAATCCAATCTTATCAAAATAGATAAGTCTAAAATTATTTAAATCTGAATAATTGATAAGGATTTAGTTATACGGAAGCTTATCTTATCTAAACAAAAGAAAAACTTAGCATCTAGTGACTAGGCAATACTTTTAATTCTTCATGATGGACCAAATTTTTTTTTTATCGTTGGTTTGTAAGTTCTTCTTTGTTAAACAACCAACAATACATTATTAAATGAGAAAAAAAAGGAAAAAATAGAATATCAATGGGAAACCAAAAGAATGACCTAGGTGAAAATTAAACACACAAAGTTCTCTAATGATTTTTTTTACCTCAAAGCAGGAGCTATGAACATATTGTTACTTGAGAAATTCTTCTTCCACCATCTTAGTCACTATGCATGCACGCACCTTAATTCTCATTGACAAACCAAATTTTCTCCTTTTGGCTTATAAGTTCTTCATTGTTAAGCGGTCAAGAATGGATCAAATGAGGAGGAAAAGGGGAAAATAGAATATCAATAAGATAGAAAAAGAAAAGAACAAACTCACCATCCAAGAGGAAAGAAAAAGATTGACTTACTTTGTTATGGAGACCAATTAATGATGCCCTAACACAGAACCTGCAAGTTAGGATTAACTGAAAATGAGTCTTTTCTTGAAATTTGTTAAGGGAAAATATAGATAGGGAAACAAAAAGCATTTTAAACCGCTTATCCTCAGAGAAAGAAGATTCACGTTCTTCTGAAATTTCAAAGTGCAAGGAAACATTCACAAATAGATAAAATAAATACATTAAAGATAAAACCATAAAAACGACAAAAATGGCCAAGAGATAGACAACTTTGTGTTTATGTTTTATGTAAATGCATATAGCATTAATCTAACAAACATGAAAACAATAAGTTGAGGAGAAAAACTAATTTTCAAAATTGAGCTTATAACACCGCTGTGAAGCAAAATCTGTTAAATTAGAATTAAGAAGAAAAAAATACACGTGGAAAGAACAATATTCCATACCTAATTAAACTCAAGCATATAACTATGATGATGATTCCATATTTAAAAGAACGTTTCACAACATAAAATTTCCAACTATATTCATTTGTTCTAACATAATAATCATAGTCACCACCATGTTCACGTGCACTATAAAAATCTCATATGTGTAATATGTCTTTATTATCTTAACATTCATCTTCAAAATGAAGCTTTAATTAAAGATTGAAAGAAAAAAAATACATATACCAATACATATAGCAAAACATATAAGGGATGATTTCGTGTGAGAAAATAAGAAAATTTAAGAGAGTCAAAGGGTAACATGTGTCCTAACTAAACATTCTTTTCATTAATAGATTCCCTTCCTCTCCAACACATACATACCTAAAAAAAATATTATACACATAAATATGATATTTTAAATAAACAAACTAGATCAAACTAAGCCTAGTCATAACCATTGTCAGTCCCACCTGACACCTAAAAAAAATATTATATATATAAATATGATATTTTAAATAAACAAAGTAGACCAAACTAGATCTAGTCATAGCCATTGTGAGTCTCACTTAACACCTAAAAAAATATTATACACATAAATATGATATTTTAAATAAACAAATTAGACCAAATTAGGCCTAGTCATAGTCATTGTCAGTCCCACCTGACTTATTTTCATCCTATATACTTTGAATGATGATAAAAGAAACAAGAGAGAGTGTAAAAATAATGAATGTGAGTATTGAGTGAAGGAAAAAAAAATTAATTGATGAATTCATTATTCATGTGTTTGTGGTGTGGGCGTACTTGTGTCCAGAGTGCTAGAGTGTGTATTTTTAGGTATGTGTGTGTTCAAGAGGGAAGAAATATTGTATATTGTAAGAGTCTGGAATGTGTGTGCAGTTAAAGGGAGGAGGGGGACAACAATTTAAAGACATTATTGGTTGTAGGCCGACAATTGCAAGGTGCACGATCAGTGTCATCTTTGAGCTAGCCATTATTGCAAGCAAGTTCAAGAAGAACCAGCACGAGTGGCAAGTGCATGTAACTAAAAAGGGGACTAGCTTGTCAGTGTCTATATCTTTCATGGACAAATTTGATGGTTTACTCCAAAAATTATTATGCAGCTCTGCCTATGTGGGTCGTAAATGTATAGAAACAAATTCTTTCACGCAAAATGATGAGAATAAATAATAATATAACATATATACAAAGACATCTCATGTATAGAAATAAAAAAAAAAAGGACACGAATTTAACGTGATTTGATACTTTTGTCTATGTTCACAAGAACATCTCAACATTAATACTCATCATCTCAAATTAATAAGATAATAAGTTGAGAAAATTCTCCCCATTAGATGACCCCCTCTCACTTGGGTGGTCTCTTCTCTCTTGACGAAGACTCCTTTTTATACACCTTGCATCTTAATTTAAAATCCATGGCCAACTGATAACATCCTACATCTAAATGATAAAAATAATAACATTTTCTTTATCTAAACATAATTCTAAGATTTAAATTAAAAATTTGAATTGTACTCCCAATAATTTTCCCCTCGATTTAAGTTTCCAAATTCATTCATGATTTCTTTAACTTTCCATTGAAGTCTGTCACAACCATCTCAAATTTTTTGTTCTTCACCCCATGCTTCCATTTCGCAAGCTTTGGTGTGTTTCCCCCCATATCTCTGATATTAATATTCATGAATATTGGATTGTGACACTTTTTGTACTTCTACCAATGTTAGCTATTGCTAATGAGATATGTCACTTGACTTCTACATTGTCTAGAAGACGTTTGACGTAAGGGTCCCATGTAGATCAACCATCAACTTCATCAAATTTTAATACTCGTTTGACAAGTCACTGATCCATACATGCACAATGATGAGAATCAAACAATAAAACACATAAATACACCCACATATAGAAATAGTGGAAGAACAAAAATTTAACACGGTTTGATGGCTCTAACTTACTTCCAAAGAAACATTTCAACAGTATCCATTATCTCAAATAAGTTATTGTAAGTTTTGTGAATTAACAAACTTAAAAAAGTCCTCCCGATTGGACGACGTCCTATCACTTGAGTGGTGTCAACTTCTTTCCTCACAACGATAGTTTGTATACCTTCCATCTTAATATTAAAATTAAACCAATCACATTCTATATTTAAATAATAAAAATAATATCACTATCTTCATTATCTTTATCCACACATAATTTAAAAAATTGTAATTGGAAATTTGGAATATTCTCCCAACAATGAAGATGGGTGGAGAATTGAATTGGTGTTCTGACTGATTAATGCGTTGTTGTGATATTACAATTTCATAAGTGTCGGTGCTGCGTATTGGGTCATTTATTTCAGTGGCCAGATTAGTATCTAGAATCTAGATGGTGGAAGGAAGACACGTCAGTTGCAATTGTTTTTATGCGGTGGGTTCATAGTGCCATTTGCTTGCTTTTAATACCTCAGTTTCTAATTGTCACATTCTAGATGTGGTGGGTTCAAAACTGACCTGCCAAATGAGTAGTTCAATTAATTTGTTCAAGTATTTCCTGAAGAGAAATAAATTACGGATTTCGACATTTAATTGTTTCCGACGTGAAGGTCTTCCTAAGAGCTTAATTATTAATATATGATGCAGCCATGTCAATAACCCGAACATTATTATGGAAGAAAGCTGCAAATGGTAATTAACACACATATAATTAATATATATATATATATATATATATATGTATATATATATATAATGTATTGTGGGGATCTACATGCATTAATTCATGGCTCACAGATGGAGCTTTTTAGTGTGCGGCAATCCCTGTTTATATGTAGAATCCTTCATCAAGGGTACTAGCTATAGCTCGTTCTATGACAAATTAATGAGGTTGTTGGTGAAGGAACTCCGTATAATGTGGATTAATTTGATTACGCTGCTCATTTGGGTGCAAGATTGGTGTATACTTTTCAATGGTGTGTCTCGGTTACAAAGTTCATGACATGTACTTTTTGGTCCTATCTTGTGTTGTTGGGTGAGCTGATGGTTTAATTCATGTAATTTGCAACTGTTTGTAGTTTCAAGACCTATTGGGAGGGCGGTTTTGTGCAGGTACATGTTGCCCTTTGCAGCTTCTTAATTTTATGATGAGTGTAGACTTTGTATAGGTTGTTTTAATTAATACATCTTGTGGTTAATTAAGTTAGCTTTCTTTCATTTCAGTGAAATCTTTTGCTTATTATATATATATATATATATATATATATATATATATATATATATAATATCTTGGTATGGTTTGATTATGAACTGGCATAAACATTTTTGAGTTTTCTTCTATTTTTTTCTCTGTCTAACAAAACGATAGTTTTATGTAATAGTTTTTCTAACTGATTTCAATTATTTTTTTTATATCAAAATTGTATTTAAGAACATATATCATCTGATATTTCATATGGTGTTTTCAAAACCTAATATGGACTGTCTTCTCTTAAAAATAGTGTTGAACGTTTTTGTGAATTACAAAACGTGTTTTGTTAATTAATTTGATAAAATATTTTAAAACGTAATTGAACCACCTTGTATTTTACATTACTGTATATTTTTTAGGAAATAGTAGATGTAGAAGAAAAAAAGTGTTTTATAGCCGTTTGAATTTGAATTAACTAATAAAACTCATTGATAACATTTAACATGGAATGAATGAGTGTAATCTTAGTGCATTTGACTTGTTGGCCAATGGCATTCATGGGGCCCTCATTGCACAAGATTGCTTAGTTTGTCCTCTATCAAATTGATTTGTCTCCAAAGAAAAGAAAAGAAAATTGATGGGTACCTTAACTTCCTTCTTTTCTAAATCATGGCAAAAGGAAGAATTAACTTGTTGATTTGCATGTGTTAAAAAATTCCACACTAGGATATTAATTAGTTCCAAAATTGCATCACATGCCTTACCTAATCTTTTATTTGTTTCCAGCAATGGGAAATGAGCTACAATTGTTTGGGCATTTAAAAGGCTCCAAGCTAGCTAGCTCACAACTATTAGTAGATTTAGTTAAATATATTCTCACTTTAGAAAGAAAAGTAAAAAAGATTATTAAATGAAAAAATAATGGTTAAGATTGTAATTAATTAAATGAATATTATATAATTAAGTAATTGTTTAAATCTTAGTCGTTATTATTTTTTAATTAATAATTCCAAATTTTAACTTTATTTTCTGAAGTATACTCTCTTACTATTGTTAAAATTACTATAATTTCTCACTCTAAAATATCTAAATCCTAATTTTAGATTATGAGAGTTCAAAAAATAATAAAATATTATGAGCTGAAATAAAACAAAATAGTATCTTAATTTGATAGTTTGATCGATAGTACGTTTCGAGTAAAAGTTTTTTTTTTATTATAAAATTGTATTTATAAACAAAACTTCTGTTTACTTACGTATTACTCAAATATCATAAATTTTTAATACTGTTGAAACCAATTTTTAAGGAAAAAATATATTTTTACATACACACAGAAAAATTAACTATATGATTAAATAATTGAAAATAATAAGAGGAAAAACAAGGAGAGGGAGAATCCTACAGAAATGGTCTTGCGTGCTAAAAGATGTACGGTCAAATATCTTGGCATGCCCTATCCCAGAGAACTGTCCCAAAAAACCTGGTATAAAAACTGATTCTGAAAAAAGTTTACTGGGGTAACATACGTACAGTGTAAGTATATTTTTGGATATTTTTTGGGTTACGGTAATCTAGAGAATTAAACAGTGATATATATATATATATATATATATATATATATATATATATATTACCCTTATTTACTATTTTTGTCCTGTGGTTCTTTCTCCATCTCATGGCTCTAAGCATATCTCTATCATTGCTGTGTTTGTTTTGTCTGTGTACGTGAGTATTCTTTCTCATTATAATATTTTCTTTCACACCCAATATTTTAGGTACCTCTAGGGTTTAATTTGTATGCACCTTCCAGCACTCATTTTGACAATGACAACCTCCACAGTGGCCTCAAACGTCAACACACCAGATCTCTTTGTACCAAAACCATGCTTCCTGTATATTCTTTTTCTAATTTTTATGCAATCTTTAAATACAAGTAATAAGTTAACACATTTATGTGTTATAATTCAAATGTCGCACATACTGTTGTGGATGTATGAAAGAATCATTATCCCTTTTAGTTGCATCCAATTATATTATTAAGTGAAAATTCTATTTGCCTTCTTGTACTTAAAAAAAAAAAAAAAACTAATGAACTATCAAATTTTGACACAACTAATAGATATATAGTTGCACTAATTAATTAGTTTAATCTATGATTATAAGTATGGAGAAAACATTGTTGGTGTGTTTGTTAAATATTTTTAGATCATCATATCATCATATTTTTAGTACATTTAATAGAATTTCTCATCTCAGTAATATTTCTCCTTTTATAAAACTCAAATCAAGATCTTCAAGTTTAGCTCAACTCAGATTAATAACATGTTGGTTATATCCCTTAAATATATGCTTATTAAAGTTTTATTTTTTACTATATGCGTATGAAAAATATTTTACTATTAGAAAAGTAAAACTCGTTTTTCCAATATTTACTCCCTCAAAATAGATTAGCTAGATAAGTATATAACTTCGTTTAAAAAAAGAAACCTTGGCACTCACCACCACTCCCCTGTAGAAAAGATGAAGCCCTTTCTATGTATTACTTTGTTCACTAATATACTTCAATTCACTTGGCCTGGCAAATGTACAGCAACAAAAAGTTGGGTTGTTAGCAACTAGTCCTATTGGATTGATAGAGTTAGGGCAATAATGGTAAATCGGGTTCATAATAAGGCGATAAGGTTCATGTGTGTTGACAAATGGCAAACAATAATTTTATGATTATAGGGAAAACGTACAGTTAAATGCTAATGTCACTAGCGAAAAAAAGGAGTATAAATATGAAAGAGAGAAAGAAAAAGATGATAATAGCTAGAAAGCAACCAACATGGCCCATAAAACGTCTATTCATTAGCCCAATGACATGATTCCCATCTCCCTCTCCCTATTCATTTCACCTAGCTAGCTTTCACCCTCCCCTTTTTAATTCCTTCCCTTTATTATCAATTTACAATCTCTAGATCTTCATCATTCGCCACCACCACAATATGTCTTCTTCAAGTGGCAAAGATTTGGGAGAAGGATCAAGCTCTCCAAAAGATAATTACCAACAGAGTCCAGGGACACTTAGCCGCTATGAGTCTCAAAAGAGAAGGGATTGGAACACTTTTGGTCAGTACTTGAAGAATCAAAGGCCCCCAATTCCACTCTCACAGTGCAATTGCAACCATGTGTTGGATTTTCTTAGGTATTTGGACCAGTTTGGGAAGACCAAGGTTCACCTTCAAGGGTGCATGTTCTATGGGCAGCCAGAACCTCCAGCACCTTGCACATGCCCTCTAAGACAAGCTTGGGGGAGCCTTGATGCTCTCATAGGGAGGCTTAGGGCTGCTTATGAGGAAAATGGTGAGTCCCCAGAGACTAACCCTTTTGCAAGTGGCTCCATCAGGGTGTATCTCAAAGAGGTTAAGGAGTGCCAAGCCAAGGCAAGAGGTATCCCTTACAAGAAGAAAAAGAAGGCCTCAAATCAGAGCAAGGGAAATGATGAATCATCCTCCACCATGCACTTCTCTTGAACAACATCTTCAATATCGATCCCTTTGGACCTTTCAAGTCATGGTAATTAATTAATTAACTAATCTTGCTTGTCATCACACTCATGATCATAAACTGTGCTTAACTAGGATGATTAGCTCAGTGTGGTGCTATGATCTAGTTCCCCCCCCCCCTAACGGCATGCTAGGATCTATTTAGTAGTAGTATATTGCTTATAAGTTATATGATCATAACCTAAAACTTACTAGTATAGTAATTATACATATGGAATTCAATCTAGGTGCATTATCATTTATTTTATAAAAATCAGGACTTATAATTTTGGATTCTAGCTAGTAAGTCACAAATATGGATCAGCAAAATCGTAATGATAACTAGTTATCATTAAAATTAAACATTAGGGTATTATTGAAAAGTAATGTTTACACAGTTGCTTTCAAGTTAAAGAACTAAGAGTTTCACTTGTAGGGACTACAATTAATTAGCTTATGAAACACTGGTTTGGTATATTAATACTTACCCACGAAAGTAT
This sequence comes from Glycine tomentella, assembly GCA_007407185.1. NCBI lineage: Eukaryota > Viridiplantae > Streptophyta > Magnoliopsida > Fabales > Fabaceae > Glycine > Glycine tomentella. The sequence goes on from PYAF01001286.1 coordinate 959,945, forward strand.
TAGCAATACTGTTGTCAATTCGTTAGGTTGGAAATGAGAGCTAATAATTGTGATTAAATACGATTTGAAAGATTATGTTACTCTACCCTCGCACACACGCTCTAATACCCACTGACATGGAATTATTATGGAACAAAAACAATAAAACATTGTGAGCGATCTGTATAACTTTAATTATATATATGTTCATTATTTGCATGTTAGCTTTCCCCTAAATTTTGCCCTTTTAAGATTCTGCAGATTTTCTGTCCCATGAATTTTCAAAGTGAAATGACATATTCTCTATTAAGTTTCTAAGGCATTAAATAACCCATTGATTGAAAGCATTTGATTGATTAAGGTTCTACTTAACATTGAAATTATTTATAATATAAAATTGTAGAAAATGCATGCTTTTTGTAGCCCTTATCTAATTCACAATTTAATACTAACAAAATCATGATTGTATGGAATCTCTTTCGAGTAAATGTTGAAGAGCCTGATGCTAATTATATATTATGTTAACCTTAACCATTTTCCACCATCCTCTCCTCCATATACCCCATTTATTGCTATCTTTGATATAGAAGATCTTTCCATGCAAAGGGTGACCGGATATACATGTCTTTTTTCTCCACTTTGTTTTATTACCATGTCAAATACGGATTCAAATATTCTGTCTTCTTTGAATGTCTCCTTTCATGTCCTTTAATAGAAAATTAACACTTTAGTTTAAAAAAAAAAGCCAGCAAATAGGATAAAGAATATTATTTTTCAATCACATATCAGTTTTCTTTTGGAGAGAGACAATGAAGAGAATAGGGAATGGAGACATGTAACTTCTGTCGATAATGTACCTTGATTGGATCATGTTGTCTAGCATCTGATTCTGTGGAATAGTACTTATATATTCCTTCCTGAAAATGTTATTAGTGTCATATATAGTTTTAATAAGCTTATTATTGTTTGGTTAGGCAAATGCTTGAGCTTTGTGATTCCTCCCACCATCTCTCACATGTTTTTGTCGGTGGTTTATTATTAATTAATTTAAATTAATGGAACTTCATTGGCAATTTGACTGAGAATTTTCTTTCTTTTTCTACACTAGTAGATTATATATTACATATTGAAGACAAGCTCTTGGTTTCAAGTGATTATTCCAGTCACCACGTAAACTCGTCAAAACTTACTGCACACGTGATTCTTTAAGCATATATTTTACATATATATATATATATATATATATATGTATAGATTATTGAACTACGTAAAGCTTTGGTGAGGGCTTCTTTAAGCATATATATATAATGCTTCCTATAATACAGCATTCATACAGAAATCATGTGTAGCTTATAGCAAATATCAAGGGAATATTCAGTTTGTACGGCTATTTGTCTGCACAGTCTCTGTCAGTGTGTGGCAACTGGTGGCAAGTTAGGGTTTTCCTTGTACGTATTATGATCAAAGTATGTGAAAACTATTTGTCGGCAGCTTTTTTTGTTGGGAATCTGAGATGTCTTTTTTAGTAGAGTAATCAGATTTTCACTTGTGTTTCCTTCTTCAATTATAATTAAAGAGCCATATGTGGACATACCTCCTACTTGGTGCAACCTCTCTATATATCTTTACCTACCTTTATCTTTCCCTACCTTCATTTTTCCCCCATCAATAAGTCATAGATTAGGAACTAGTTTATTGGATAAGCTTTGTTTTTTTTTTTTAATAAGCTTTCCCTACCAAGTGGGTACTACACTACTACTTGCAACTTGTCTTGTTAACATTTAATAAAAATCTATTATTTTGGATTCTGAAAAAAAAGGGTAAGCCTTTTTAATAAGTATTCATAAGAGAAAAAGATAAAATGAATTAAAGAGATAATTAAAATAAATTAAACTTCTTTCATAACTTAAAAACATGTTATGTGTCCTAACTTATAAAAAAGTTAAAAGATGTATAATTTAATTTTAACTTATAAAATATATTTTATTTCTTTTTATTTTTTTATAAGTTGTTATTAAAAAATTTATTTAAATTGATTATCTATTTATATTTTTACATAGAGTATTTATCGTTATCCAGCTTAATTCTAGATGCAATATGTGAGACACCATATTAACAACCTCATCAAACAGATCGTTGCTTGGGAATATGCATGCTTGAATTATTTGATGAATTACTAGGTTATATATTACCGGCCCATGTAGGGTATGCATATCTGTTTTGAAATCTTTAAGTACAGAAATGATATGCGTCAGAACAAACAAAAGCAGTAGTTACGGGGTATCGATGGATAAAGGAATATCTATTATGGCCCATAACCCTAACCGTTGAAGCATTTGAAGAAATCCTTTTTCTTTATTCTTGTATGAGTTAATGATATAAGTACTTGAAAGTTGAAAGTGTAAAAAGAGCTATTAGAGTATTATCTAATCATACATTTTTATTTATAGTAAATCTGCTGAATTTAATAATAATTATTTATTTAATAATCATATTTATCATAGTTTCTAAGAAATTGACGGTATAACAAAAATTATAATGAAAATTTATAGAAATTAAATTTGTAATTATTATATTTTATTTTGGTTAAGTAACAAAATGCATGTGTTAAGGCTGTCTTATATTATTGGTTAGAGTGAAAATCCTTCTAGTAAAATTTTGAATTTGAGTATTATAGATAAAAAAAATATAATTAAAAAGAAAAATATTATTAAAAGTGATTAATTAAATTATTTGATAGAGATTGATTATTAATAGAATTGATGAAACTTCATATTAATGTTATGATGTCGCTTAAATAAGTCACCTTAGGGTCTGTGTTAATTTGTAGCCTCATGCATTTTTACTGTGATAGGTGTAAAGAAGTGGATATATAGCCTTACAGATTGACTAAATATAAGACTTAAGTAATTGTTTATAATGTTTATATAGTCTCACACATTGACTAATATAAGCCTCATGCATCTTACGTGGGACATAGCCCTATGCCCAACATGAAACATGATTCATTGTCTAACTGAAAGTGTACGTATTCAAACACTTCTGATTATTCGTCTCATGACGGATATGAATTAGTTTTTTATATATATTAACTGATATATAATTCTCTATATATTTTGTGGCTCTATCGTGAATTGTAAGCACAAGGTCACGTAGAGAGAGACAGAGAGATTCGCCTGATCTTTTGGACAAAGAAAGAATTATGCATATATATTAAGCCATGATTATATCTCCTTGCAGGATAATGTAGCATACAGTCAAATTGGAGATCCTAATTTTTACAAGGCACAGTCTATTGGAGGTTCGGTTTCTATTTGGATTGATAATTTGTTGGCATGCCACTCTTTAAAGTTGCTCTTTTGTTTACCCGGGAGTTTGTAAGATCGTAGCTGAACAACATACTCATTAATTATATGACGTCCGTAATGCCTTGGTTTATCTTTGCATTCAAACTTCTCAGTTGCATATGTATATGCATATATAGTTAGTTTGTCATTTATTTTTCGGATTGGTTCCATTGAAGTGTAAGGTATTTTAATAAGCATATTGATTTCTTATTAATTAGGCGCATAAAAAATAACACTACTATATTCCTTTCTTATCATGAAGGTTAGAACCACAGTCGTGAATATATTATTTATTATTAAGTAAAATTTATTAAACTTAATCTCAATTTATTTTAATGAAACTTATATAAATATATTATTAACTTTATCATGTTAGAAAACTGTCAAGGTATCTTTTGTGATTGATCACACTGTTAACTGAAAACAGATAATTTTAAGAATCTTTGTGCCTAGCTAGCAATTTGCTTCTAATAGTAAAACTAGAGTATATCAAGGTCTCAAGTTTATTTTTAGTAATCAGAATCTTTTTGTGTTTTCTCTAAATTACATATGATATCTCTTCTTTTTTACACTCTATAAAAAAAAATTTAATTGTTTAGCTCACATTACATCCAAACTCTCTCTCTTGAACACTGTTTAATAATTTAATAATTTAACAGAAAGTAGACACATACTGATCACATGACTTTTAATGAAAATTTATGTCTAAAATATCTTCATCTTCTCCCTCAAAATCACATCTTAAATTTTACAAATCCTTCTCTTCTTCAACAACCCCTCTTCACTTACCACCACCTCGTTCTCCCTCTCCCACGACAGCATCATCTCTTCCTCATCACAGTGTCATCGCCCACCAACACGGCGTCTGGGTGAACTCACTCCAGCCGAAGCAACCACCACCACCATAGCCACCTTCTCTGCCATATCCATCTCAACCACCTCCTCGTCCCCCGTAGTAGCTTCGACCATCATAACCGTTGTGTCTGATTTCTTGGACACTAACGTCGTCGAGACCAATGACATCAACAGCTTTAGCGCGTCCATCAAAGTCAAATTCAAGAGAAGGGTATTAGATGCAATTTGAGAAAAACATAAGGGTGCGAGTGTAATTTACTCTAACGGACAATTTTATCTGCTCAGATATTTCAATTGATGTTAGTTAACGACATTAACAAAGGATATTAAAAGTAATATATAAAAAAGAAAAGATATCGAGTACAATTTGAAAAAAATATAGGAAATGCGAGTACAATTTACACACAAAAAAATATATCCAAAGAGAAATGGATGCACATAATGTCATTTAAGTACTCTATTAATGCGATTAGGATGAATATATCTATTCGTAGAAGAAATATTAACAATACACTCTCTAATATATTTTTATTACCATTTTTTTATTAGTTAAATTTTATTGAAGATCACTAAGTTCCATTCTTTATTTAATGAGTCTTGTTCACAATTTTATAAATTTTCAATAAGAATGTGTTAGAAGGGACTTGCTAAAGAAACACTCTTCTGTAGGTAATGATCTTAAATTTCAATGATTAAGATATATCATTGATTAAAATTGTTTTTGGTACTGTTGTACTTTTTCAATGAAGTTTCTTTTGCTGACAGATAAAAGTATGTCATTGATTAATATTTTGTGTATATAATAAATGAAATTTGTTTATTGTATAAAAAATATTTAAATATATGCATTAAATATTGACTTTTAATCAACGCATTATTTTTTCAGATACCTTTGATTTGTCTTAAAAGAAGCATTTTGCTAAATAAGAAGTGCATCACTTCTTAAATATTTGTAGTCTTCAAGACACACATTTCTTTAAAAAAATATATATTATAGACACATTGTACTAAAGTGAATGTTTTTGGGTGTTTAATATTTTTGTATAAAATCGATATAAAAAGTGATTTTTCATGTAGGCTTGAAAATTGATATTGAAAGTAACCTACTTTCAACATTGTTTGCTTCAACATTTGTTTAAAATTGATGTTAAAAGTTTTTTTACTTGATGTTAAAGGTATTTTATTTAGTAGTATTATTTACTTATTTCTCATATATATGTTAATAAAAATTAAAATCAATTATATTTTTTGTCATTGTTGAAATAAGTTTAAACTATTAACTAGTTTTGTTTTTTGCATATCCTTAAAAAAATTAATAAATGAAAAGGTTGAGACGTGCAAGTTGCACTAATGATTGCAATTCATGTATCTATGTATATAGTCTTTGACTTTTCCGATTACTTGGGGAAATTTTAATTTAAAGAAAATAAAGTTGTACACTTGAGCATGGGAGGTTTTTCGTTCAGCCAATCATGAGAATCGTGACAAGCCCCATTAATTGGAAAATTGTTTTAAGCATAATAATTAACTTCTAAAAATATTAGTTTTTTTTGTCAAATGTTTTAAGCATAATAATTAGTAACTTCTAAAAAGTTAGTTCACGCGCGTCTTAAATTTTATCCATATGTTATTGAGATATCACCAACTCCAAGGTAGTTTTGTTGTCCTTCTTCAATTAATAAGTAGTCATAACAAAATTAGTTATTGAATCATTAATATGGAGCTGCTGCTTGTATTAGGAAACATTGAGTGAGTTTATTTTTTAAAATAAGTATTTTTAAACAGAATAAGCAGTTTTTTTTATAATGTGTTTGTAAATTATTTTTTACTTAAAATAAGTAATTTTCTGTTTTTAATAAATTAATTATATTTTTTTTCTTAAAAAATGTTCATATAAAAAATACTTATTTTTAAAAAAAAATTAAACAAACTCATCCGTTATTTGATTTTTTTTAAAAAAATGGGGCTAATTATGAAGAAACGTACGTGAAAGAAGGGAATAAAAAATCAATTGATGTATGAAACATTAATGAACCAAAACTTCATATTTAATAGAACAATTGAACAAAAATTCCACGTAAATTCAAACAAATTGCACTTAAAAAGAAACTAGAAATTAAAACACAAATCAACAATATAAATACAAATTCAGAACAAAAGTCCACAAAAATTTTCACAATTTTCACAAAATCCACTTAAACACAAATGTAAAAAATTCCACCCAAAAATAACTCGAATGTTCAAATATATTATCAATATTACCGGAACATCAGAAATATGGTTTGTGATCATAGTTATGGACCCATTTGTCCTTTGTTGACCAAGGTCTCTATTTCTATTAAGCTTTGATGCATGCAACTTTTAGGATTGCCCAGGACCAGGAGGTGTACGTAGGGGTGTTTGCATAGCATGCAGTTTTGGATCAATGGTAAAAGAGTCATTCAATATATCTTAGCACAAAAAAATGGCTCACTTTGGATCAGTTTAAACAAAATGTCAAATTTAATTTAATTAAAACCAATTTTGGTTGATTTAGATGATTCAGTTTTTATTTTACTAAACATTTTTTTAATAAGCTAAGAATTTTATTTTGAAAAAAAAAACACAAGGGATTTTTTATTTTTTTTACGAGAGAAGCTATGGCCACCCTAAAAAAAATAGAATTTAATAGCTATACAACGAAAATATAAAATAGTTTCATAGAGTCGTCTAATCACAAATTATTATTTCAGGACTTTTAAGATAATTTAGTAAAAATCAACAAATATATCATTAGTAATAAATTGTTATATATTTGTGCTAATATTTAAGATATTAAATATCTGTTTAAATCTTTAAGATATTTCAAATATTGTTTAATTCCAATTTTAGCAGCAACAATGAGTTAGAAAATTTACCTGTGTCAACTTTTAACACCAACAGTGACAAAACAGTAGCTGAAGCTGATGATGAATTTGAAAGGAAAGTTAAATTAATTCCTGGTATATAAAAACAATAATTGATCACACTATTTATAATGTTTCAATTATTTGGCCAAAAGGGTAGACTATAATCCATGGATGAAGCATTTCATGGGGGACTGAAAGCATGTGGAGTATATAAGATTCGTTTCACTGAGATTTTCAAGTTTATTTTTCCTCTTAGACCACATAAAGTCATTTTGAAAAATTAAAAATAAAAATCTTTGTTGTGATACATAAACCTTGATAGGTAAAAATAGTTTTCATTTCATGTTATAGAAAACATTTATAAGGATTTGAGTTAAATTTACTGAACAACAAAAACAAAACTGCCACAAAGGTTTAATACTTTATTTATTTTTTCTTCTTTTCATTCTCCCACAACCACGTTGTTTATTCACACCACTTCTACTTTCAAAAGCGAAAATTTGGAAATGATTAAAGTAGATAGGAGATTCAAGTTGTGGGAAACAATTTGGGTTGGGGCAATGGTTTGAGTTAGAGGTGTTTCCAGTATAATTTAAATTAATAATTAATAACAATGTAAACAACACTTTTATCAAACAAAAAATCATCACCAACCTAAGCATACTTGATGAATCATATTTAAAAAGATTTCAAACACAAAGATGATGAAATTTAAATTTCATTTTAATTATATAATATTATATATTTTTCTCAATGTTTAACTTATTTTCATAAAAAATTGTTGAAATAAAATATCGATTTTGTCGTTAAAAATTATTATGATAAATAAAAATACAAATGAGCTATTATCTTAAAATAAAAATAAATGTAAATAAAAAATATAAAGATATAGAATCACATGTGAGATTTAGATCATGTTTAGAAATTATTTTCCATAAAAATAAAAAAGTAAAAATTGAACTTATTCATAAATTAAAATTAATTTATGCAGTTAAATTTATGAAAACTCCTTCATTTTCAAAAACTAAAGTCCATATATTGATTTTAACTTATAGAAGAAGTTCGATACATTTTACCTTATTATTTTTTCTCTTAAATGTTTCATCATTAAGTAAAAAAATTGCTAAAATTCTTAAGTCAGAAGTGGTATAATAAGATCTTCCAATAATAAATTAAGAACCAAATTGAAGAGTGCACTACTGGAAATACTCTAACTGCCTGTATACAACCAATTATCACGGTAAAAAAAAAAATTGCGAGTATAACACAGAAAGTTTTGTGAAAACACACATAAAAGGAAGTTCCAATTGAATAGCTATTCACAATCCCTTTTCTCATTTTTCTTGTGTTCTTAGTAGACAAAGAAAGTAATTTTACTGCACATAATGAAAGTTGCACTATTAAAATTCTAGACAACCAAATTTGAACCTTACTGTGAAAATACCTAACGTAAATTGCTTTTTCATCAAAAAAGAAAGGCTAAAGATGCTTCCATGTCCAATGCTAATATCTTTATATTCTTCTCAATCAGAGTCTCCATCACCGCTTGCTATGAAACATTCTCTGTTTTGGGGCAGAGAAATGTGACCATTAGATTGATAACCACGAACAATGCAAAGACAAAAATACACAATAAATCAAAGTCACATCGGTGAAAACTGAAAGCTATGCTAAGATTGAGAAGGATTTAACCATGCAACTTATAAGTTTATTTGAAATTATTTCATTCTCTCATGTTTTTTAAAAATATTTTATTTTCTTTTGATCTTGATGATGTATTTTATTCTTTAATTTTCATATATATAAATAATTTTAATTAATAACAGAAATATTAAAATTATTAATTTTAATTGATATATAACCCATGTAAAGCACGGGTATAACAATAGTTTAAAAGTATAGGAAACAACAAATGTTACTTGCCATTTAATATTTTCTATTTTTAATCTTTAATAATTATCTTAAAGATATTGGTTAACATTTACCCAGGGGAAAAAAAAAACCCTAGAGAAATAAAGCTATATTATTATGATGATGATGATGATAATGATGAAGTGAAATTCTCAATATTTTCTGAGACAGCAAGATTTCTAATTTATTTACAATTATTACATACCAATCACAGTATTGAATATTGATAATGAGCAATCATAACATCAATATGCAGGGGCGCTCAAATCTTGCGTTAGAAAAAGATACTTGCACAAACAAAGAATACTATAACACAACTTCAGTTATGCATCGCAATTATAGGTTCGAAACCTAAACCAGTTGACTGATAATACACAATATTCTTAACAACAATCATAATATTTCATTATATTAGTATATCATAATAAACACAAAAAAGTGTTGAATAAACAACATTGAATAGTCTTCAGGTTAAATTTATTATGATGTATATGGCAAACATAAAATATGTTTCAGACAGTTTTTCTTTTATATAGATAATCATTTAAGTGTTGTACACAGCAGCTGGCATCTGTCAATCAATCATTAACAAATAAGTACTAAAGTGTATCTGATAGAGCACTGAACATTGACAGTAAGACTGAGCAAGGCATGGATTAGTATTGGGCTCCAACTGGGACAAGCCCAATATATGAAAGGTCCAAACCACACCCATAGGAAACAGAAGGGTAGAGAAAGTGAGTGAGTTAGTTAGTTAGAGGCTGATTTAACAGGTTGTTATGCCAGGCAGCATGATATAGGGAGAGTGGAGGGAATAGGGTAGGCAGTTAGTCATTTTGGATCATTTTGTGACAGAAATAGTTTCTCTGAGGAGCTTTGCTCTGGGAATACATGAGCTTCCTCTCTTGTAACAGTTCCTTTTCAATCAATAATTCTATCTTGTGTTCTCTTAAATTGGGGTTCTATCAATTGGTCCAACCTGCCGGATTCGTTGGGGGGAACTGTCCAAGCCACTGAAGATGACTGAGAGTTGAGGCATTGGTAGCTAAGGTTACTGTGTTGGAGGATTCGTTCAAGCAACCGTTGACTGAGTCTCACCAATCTTTGATGTTGGAGATGGCCAAGCTACTGGATCGACGCTCTATTGATGAAAGGCATAGTGGCAGAGTAGGTACATTGTTTTACCTAATTTGAAGTGCAGTGCAGCGTACATCGAAGGAAGTGAAGGTCAAGCTGCCGAAACTCAACATGGAAGGGTCCACCATCCATTGGTTTAACTCGGTGTATGAGACTGAGAACCACTTGACATGGCTTGAGCTGAGACAAGCCATGATTGAGAGGTATAGGGGGCACCGACATGATAATCCATTCAAAGAGTTGATGTATCTCCGACAAAGTGGAAGTATTGACTGAGTACATCGCAGAATTTGTATACATCTTGTCTTAGGTGGGTCGGCTTCGGGATGAACAATACCTCGGCTACTTCATGGGAGGACTTTGCCCAGAGTTACGATTACAGGTGTGCACCTTTAACCAGCGTACTTGAGCTCAGGTGATGAAGTTTGCCCAGGATGTGGAGATGGAGATGCCAGGAGCCATGGAGGCTTGTTTACATGGAGGAGGTGCTGGAGGGTTTATCATGTGACGACAAAGGACACTTGGGGAAAGTGGTGATGGATTGGAGAGAGATGACTATGAACTTTGTGCTGAAGGGAAAAACCAGAGCAACTCAAGGGGTTATTTGATGGGGCACTTATGTTAGAAGTGAATGACTTTTTGCAGCTGAAATCAATCCTACTGACCAGTAGAGACAGCAGGGGGGCTAATAAAGATGCTACTGGGGAAGATGAACTGATCTTGCAGATTCTATTTCCTCCTCTCAATCTTGGGGACAAGGTTGTTCTTACAGCAGCAGGATGTGATAGAGCACTGAAGGTGAACACTGAGAGTAAGGCTGAACAAGGCATGGATGAGTATTGGGCTCCCACGACAAGCACAAATATTTGAAAGGTCCACACCACACCCATAGGAAACAGAAGGGTGTAGAGGCCATGAGTTAGAGGCTGACTTTGAAGGTTGTTATGCCAGGCAGTTAGTCATTTTGGATCATTTTGTGGCAGAAAAAGTTTCTCTGAGGAGCTTTTCTATGGGATTACAAGGGGTCCAAATGTAAGTTCCTTTCAAATAAATAAGAAATCTTCTTTCTTCTCTTGAATTGGGGTTCTATCAGGTATCTATCACTGATTTTCTTCTATCATGGGAACATAGCAGTGCTCCCAAATACCAACCACCCTCCCCCCTCCGAAGAAAAAGTAAACGAAAATAGGCTGGCAGCTCTTTTTGACTGAAGTCTTGAGGCAAAAGTTCGTAGGCAATAGACAGATGGATGTTTTGACCTCCGTATAGTAAATAGAAAAATGTTTTCTCATAGCAACATTTTCTGCTTTGGCCTTTTCTTTTAAAAAAAATGTGACAAATAGATGTGAAGTTAAATGACAAAATACATTATTAATGCTATGGGCTTTATCTTTTTTTTTGGATTGGTGAGGGAGTTACATATGCCAGGACGAGCGCTTTAAATGAGTTATGAGTACAAACATGTATTTGTGTTTAGGTTACGTGGAATTCAATTATTCAATCATTTCTGTCTTATTAGCAACGAGGTATTTAGTTTTTTTTATTAAAAAAAAGAAAAAAAGAAAAAAAAAAAAGATAGATATTGCCATTTGCCAATGCCTCCATTCATTGAAACCCCGGGTAGCACTCTAAACGAACAAAAGATATCTCGAGAAAACACTTTTTCAAGAAAGTTCCATAGCAAAAGTGTATCATCAATTCATCATGCTCTATAAGATACAAGTTATGAGAATCATTAACAACATGATAGTAAAATACTATTACCTTTAACCAAGCAGAGTAATTACAATCAATCACAATAGCACATAAATAACAACACAATGCAACCAATAGTAACGCACAACAACATTAAATAAACTTATAAAAGAAGAAATTAAGAAGGTAAACCAATCAATAAAAAAAATAAAAAGTTCTCATTTAAGAAATTGACATGGAATAAAAGAGAGGCTAATCACTAACCAGAAGCAGAAGAACGTTTGGAGCGGTTGATTTTATGCAAGTGAACCTGCGTTTCCATGAAGAGTTTCATTCTCTGGGTTTCCAAATCCTTGGCGAACTGCATCCTCTGTTTCTCCAACTCCACCATTTGCCTCTGTTTCGCTTCTTCCACTCTCTCATAAATCTCCCCAAACCTCTCCAACGCCTCTGCCATCTCTCTGTACCCAAATTCCCAATCTCCTCTTCCTCTTTTCTTCTTCATCGTCCCTTTCTCACTCCCACTGCTCCATTTTGACCCATTCGAATTCTCGCTGTCGGCCTCCGCCGCCGCGGCGGCAGCGGCGGCGAACACCGAGAAATTCCGGCGGACGTACGAGTCGGCGACACTATCCGGCGAGGCTGACGCCGGCTTCGCCAGCGCCGGCCGCTTCTTGGTGCCGGATCGAGGGCCGACGGGAATGACGGCCCACAGCAGGGACTTGGCCGCGGGCGTGCTCCGGCGGGTTGCTCCGGCGGAGGACGGCTGGGGTGGGGAGGGCTTCTTGGCGGGGAAATTGTCGCCGATGAGGAATTCGAGGCGGCGGAAGAAAGGCCAGCTGGTGGCGGAGTCGCCGGAATCGGAAACCCTAGCCTTCTCGATCTTGTACTTCTTCTTGAGCGTGTCGATGCGGTTCTTGCACTGGACATCGGTGCGGCGGGCCTTGGCGCTGACGTGGCCGTGGAGGGCGTTGACGGCGTCGGCGACCTCCTGCCAGTGGCGCTGGCGGAGGTTGCCGCGGTTGAGTTCGAGGTGGCGCTGGCCCCACGCTTCGATGAGGGTGAACGTGGCCTCCTCCGACCAGCAGTCTTCCCGGCCGGGGAACGGCGACGGACGCGGAGGCGGAGGGGTGACGTCGGCGTGGAGTGGAGCTCCGGCGATGGAGTCCATGGTGGAGGGTTGTGTTGGGGGTTTGCTTTTGGGTTGACGGTGGTGGTGGTGGTTGTTTGGTGTTACGGTGAGTTCGGTGAGTCTGAGGAACCTTTGCCTATGTTATGTTCTGTGTGTGCTATACGACGTTTGGCGATTAATGTGCGGGAAGCTCTGTTTTTTTTTTTTTGTTGTGTTTGTTGTTTGGTAGGTTTGGGGAATGTTTGTAGGCCCAGATCAATTTGCGAATTGTTTGACTCATGATGAGCTTAGGATAGAAAGGAGAAGGCTTATCCTTCCTGCACGTCCCACTTTGCTTCCTACACGTCCCACTTTGTGTGAGTTGACAAAATTGTGCCAAACCCTAAGTTCCTAACACCTCCCTCCATCACCTCCATACTCCCAATGTAGTAAAACCCCTTCCTAACCCTAGCACCTCCTTCCAACTTGACAATCTTTCACCTTCGCCCAAGCCCCTGCACCCTAACAAAACTTGACCCTACCTTGGAAAGGTCTTTTCAAAATATACTATTTTTTACACTTTTGGAAAGACCTTTCCATAATATGTATAGTCATTTCTGGAATAGTTATTCTAGAAGGTTTTTATTTCTGTTTTGGATAGACTATTTTGAATACTAATCAGTATTCTGGAATAGTTATTCCAAATTGCTTATTCTATAAATGTATTTGAAAAAAAAAAACTCAAAATACTAGTTCTAGAATGTATTCGAATGTGTTGTGTTGGGGATTATGTTTTTTGAAATGTATTTAAATGTGATGTTTTGCATATTAAAAAATGTCACCAATATTAGCCTCACAATCAGAATCAGGATGTTGTTGTTGCCTTATTTAATCTCATAGAGGGTTCCAAAATGAAACTTGTTGGCTAGGAGGAAGGCCATGGAAGTGATCCTTGCGGCAGCACAATAGGCAAAGAACGCAATGGAAAAGCAACTGATGTTATGCCGCTGGGGATGGTTGATGTCGTCTTCCCCACGTCGTGGTTGGAGAAAGGCCACGTCGGCTCAAGTAACGTCATGGTTGGGTTCAAAGAGTATTACTGCACCTGCCACTGTCACTCTGTTAAAAATCTATTGAGCCATTGCATGAGGCAAAGACTTGGATCCTTTCCCTAATCCTTTCATGGTTGTGGCTCATCCTCATTAAGGACAATTTTGTCCATTCACATAAAGTTGGGACGTGCAAGAAGCATAAACCAAGGGATAAATACTATGGGCTTCAGGTTTGGGTCTAATGGAGATTGCATTGGCCCATGTGATTTTAACTCATTTTTTTCCTTTTAAAACTTTGCACCTTATTTTTTTAAAAAAAAAAAAAACTCCATCAAAATATCTTTGACATAAATAGTTTTTATTGTGTTAATTTATTTTACAAAAGAACATAAACATATTTTCATTATGTTAATTTTGTTAGCAGCACAATGGAAACAAGCTCCAGTTGAGCTATTTTTGTTAATACAAAACAAAAACTAGATTTCATTGTATGAGAATATACAATGCAAACTACTTCATATTTAATTGGAGAGAAGTCAAAAATGATGTGAGGAAAGAGTAGAGTAGAAGGAAAGAGAAAAAAAAAAGGTTACAAGAAAGAAAGAATGATGTAAATAAATAGAATAAAAAAAATGGAGAATGAAAAGAGGAAAAATAAGTGCAAATAACAAAGCTTGGTTGCTTCTTGCATCATTTTTTTATTTATATACGATTTATTCAATCAACAATTCATGTAATAATTGGGAATTAATATTGGTCCCTCCTAAATTGCTTTTGACCCCTATTATCAAAGCGCAATTACCAAAATACTCTTTATTTTATTTCCTCCCATATTGGCATCCACCTCAACCTTTCTTCATTTTTCCTTCCTTCTTTCCTCTTTAGCTCTCTTCCTTCCTTCTTTTCTTTTTTCCCTCCTTCCCCCACATATCCCTCCCTTCTCAAGTATTTTTTGTTCGCTTCTAGTATCACAACATCACACGATGGAATCGTGATTCCATTTTTTCTTTAATTTTCTTTTCTAGCAACACAACAAAATTGTGATTCCGTTGTTTTGCATAATTTGCAGTACAATGGAAGCACAATTTTGTTGTGTTGCAAAAGCACCCCACAATGGAATCGTGATTCCGTTATGTTACAATTTATGTAATGTAATATAATCATGATTATGTTGTGTTACATAAATTTTAACACAAAGGAATAATGTCATTGTGCTACACATTATGCAACAAACAATTTTTCTTTTGAAATCAAATTTTGTTTTTTCTTCATGTAGGTCAATGGATTGAAATACTTTTATATTTGATGAAGTTACAATGTCAACTGGATGGAAAAATATGGATGATGGAAGCCAAGGTTTCTTTTACCAACCTGACCTTTTATATGGAGTCAAGCCTAATAATAGTGGTTTGGGGAATGATAATAATGTAGGGAATGATAATGATGACACTGATATGTAGCCACAACCTCAACCTAGCTATCCCGACTTTTCTAGTTATTTCATGGTTGATGAGGTATTTCATGACTTTTATATGTTTGTGTTTTGTGAAGCCTTGTGTTTTGTAACTAAATAATTTTTTCGATTCTTTTAGGTTTAGGTTTTTCAAGAGCTCTAGGATATGTTAAATTGAGCTTAACGTGTGGGAAATAAGCACGGATTTGTGATTGTAATCCAAAAGTTAAAAGTAAGTAAAAAAATGTGTTATATTAGGTTGCGAAAGGGGGAAAAGAAGTATAAACAGTAAAACGACAAGTTAGTACGCAAGACCATTGGAACCGGAAAATGTGGGTGTTCTTTTAAATTAAAATGGAGGTTTGTGAGAACCATAGGTGGATACTTACTATAGAATGTGGTTTCCATAACCATAAAGTGATGACAACGTCACTTGGTCATTCATTTGTTGGTCATTT
The DNA here is from genome assembly GCA_007407185.1 of Glycine tomentella. NCBI lineage: Eukaryota > Viridiplantae > Streptophyta > Magnoliopsida > Fabales > Fabaceae > Glycine > Glycine tomentella. The sequence continues at coordinate 975,831 of PYAF01001286.1, forward strand.
AAGCAGTGAAGAAAAAACTATGGTCAACCAGTCGACGAAAAACATGGTGAAGCGTGGTCAAATTTATTGACAATGAAATATCAAGATTAGACAAATGTCAACACCATCAAAACCATATACAATGAACGTCAGAAATATCGTCATGAGCAAAAGGGGCCAAGAATGAAAATACAACATCTCATGAAGTTGATAGAACACAATAAATATGTTTACTGGTTTAGGCAACTAGACAATGAAGATGTCACCAAAGATATATTGTGAGCAAATCCAAATTCCATCAAACTCCCAAATTTATTTCCAATAACGTTGATTTGTGAAACAACTTACAAGATAAACAAATATCATCTTTCGTTATTGGAAATTTTTGGTATCACTTCAACAAACATGACTTTTGTTGTTGCCCTTGCTAATTTAAGTTATGAGAGAACAAATAATTTTGAATGGACTTTAAGTAAGGTAAAAGATTTTTTTTATGAAAGATGATGTGTTGCCTTAAGTTATTGTCACTGACATGGATCTTGCTTTCATGAATGCATTAAAGACTATGTTTCTTTCTTCAACTAACTTGTTATGTTTGTTCCACATTACAAAGAATTTCAGGGAAAATACAAAATCCACGAGGATAAGACTGAAGAGTGACAAAATGTCATGGATCCTTGAGAACTATTGCTAGTCTCCGGATGAAGAATCATATAATGAATGCTTGAAAAACTTTACAAATCGGTGAGCATGTTATAAAGTATTTGTTGACTATGTCCAAAATACATGATTAATGTCTTTTAAGGAGAAGTTTGTACAAGCATGGGTTGATCAGGTCATGCATCTTGGAAACACAACAAAAAATAGGACATAAATATGTTAACGTTGGTTATTTTTTAACATTTCATTTTGTTAATTGCAGTATTTTTTACATTTTATTTTGTTAAATAATAGGGTTAAAGGCACACACGACAAATTGAAGAGGTTGTTTCGTGATAGCATGAGAGATTTGTGTAGTTGTTGGGTTACAATGAATAACATGTTTGTCTTGTAGCATACGATAATTAAGCCTTTGTTTCAAAAAAACATAATATGGTTTGGCACATGTTTGCTACTCTTGTATAATGTTGTATTGGACCACTTATCTAGGATGCAAGTTGGACCTTCTTCCCACTTAGAAGTCCTACACCGATTGCATTTCGTCTCATTGCAATTGAATTTGTCAATAGAAATCACTTTGTGCATATATATATATATATATATATATATATATATATATATTATCCACTAAAGATGCCATTTACTTTTGTAAGCTAATATTGATTCATTTGCTAACTCCTTCTTTTGTATGATCATGTATTTTTTTTATAGGATAATTGTCTCTTGCATCATGTTGTACCACAATGGAGAAAATATTGCACACTCAAAGGTTGTTCATGGCAAAAGCCTTACATGAAACACATTCAAGCTTTCAACTCAATACAGGATCTCATTTCTATGAATTGAAATAATTTTAAATGTTGAATGTGTATCCAATTAATTTTATGGGTATATATCTCAATATGTAATAGACATTTCTATGAAATTTGATTTAATACATAAGTTATTTCTATCTTTCAAACTATTAAAAAACAAAAAAGAAAATATACAACGGAAGTATGATTTTGTTGCATAAAGTACAACTAAAAAATATACAACCGAATTATGTTTCCGTTGTACATTTTTCAAAGGAAAAAAAGTACAATGTAAGTATGATTTTGTTGTATACTATGTAACAGAATCATATTTTCATTGTACATGTTTAATTGACCCTTACATGCACGACAAAATCGTGTTTTCGTTGTGCACGTTTTTCTCATACCTAGTAACACGAGAATTACAATTCAACTACACTAAAAGGGGTGCAAAAAAAGTGTACAATAGAATCAAAATTATGTTGCATAACATTTTTCGCACCTTCACTAGTGCAACAAAAGTGTACTTTCATTGTGCATTGTGAAAGATGGAATTTTGGAATGTTGGTAATCCCATAATAATTTATACAATCCATCATGTTGTCTTCCAAATGGATGCCTAAAGCTCCTTGGACCCAATGTACTTCATCCATTTCTCTTCCACTCTTAATGGGATGTCACTAACAACTTATTTTGTGATGTTAGTGTTCAACCAGACGAGCTTTTAGATTACTTTTCTCCATCAAATCCATTAACCAAACCTTAATAGTGCTCTTTCTCAAGATTGATAACCCCATGCAAGCAAATCATTATAAGCTCATCAATCCATGTAACAACATCTATAAGATCAACTCTAAAAGTATAGTCACTTGCTTCAAGTAAGTCATGCCTCAACTTATCTCTGTAGGGACGGGATTTTGGTATTTAAGAAGACCTAGCAAAAATGAAATTATTAATGCCTATTACAAATGGGGGCTGATGACTAATATATTAGGTTCCATTGATCATATACATTGAGAATGAAAAAAAGAAAATCTTATAACTTTAAAAAGTTCAATTTTCTCAAAGTGGTCATATCAAAACTCAAAATCATGCTTGAAGAAATAAATGATGTCACAAGATTTATGAATTTGCATCCATTTTTTAGCATTACAAATGCAAACAATGTCATTAACTTGTTAAATCAATTTAGTTTGTTTAATGTTGATTTAAAAGAAAAAGCTCTCACATAGTGTAATATGCTGTGAATAGAATAAAATCATGCCTCAAATAGTCTATGTAACATCATTTATAAAATGCATTAAATAGGCAACAAATCCATGACTAAATTGTGATACTCCAAGAAAACTTAGACACAACTTAAGGAGTAGAGGTGTTCATCAAATTGGATTGATTCAATGAAACTGACAATCCAAACTAACTAATAAAATTGGTTCAAATTAATTTGGTTAATTTTTTTTTTTCACTTTGAATCCAAATCAAATCAATTATCAAATTTATCTTTTTCAACTCTAACCAAGTTACATATTTTTTACTTTAGATTCTGACACTTAATTATTTTTGTTCCTTTCATTCTCTTCTTCATTCAATTTGATCTTATAATCCTATATAGTATCAGCAAGTGTCTTAATTTAATCATATTTATTATGTAATCTTTTTATATATTTTGAGTAAAAATTAATAATATATAATGATATCTATAGAAAATAGTAAATATTAAATCATTAAAAATAAGAAATATTATTACCTTTTATTAATATAAATTTGAAAAATATAATAATTCAATGTCCCAAACCATATCAAACCAACCTAACTAAATTGATAAAAAATCAATTTAACCCAAAATCTCAATCAAACTAACTACTAGCATCATTCCACTTCTTTAGCGTAGTTCTACCTCGCCTACCTTCCTTTTCATTATACGTAAAAATGCAAGATTATCAATCAATTTGGATCAGGAAAACGATTCTACACTCGGAACACTGTTCTTTTCATTGCACAGAAAATTATGTTGAGAGACGGATTGATCTCATCTTTCTCATTGCCCCAGAAAGAGACTAGCTGTAGCGCAGGGATAAGATATCGATTCATATTTCGCATGTTCTGCGAAAAAGAACAAAATTCACAAATAGTCCACAACATCAGCCGATAATACAATGTAACAACTCTACCCAAAGTTTTCTATGTACAAAAGATATTGCTTCAGCACAAGGAGTACTCGATGTCCAAACGAGAAAGAATCTCCTCACAACTTGGCCGTTCATGACATTCTGCCCAACACTCTGCAGACAAAACAAAACGAAAGTAATTAGTTGAAGTCGATAGTTGAGTTCTGTCATCAACATGCAACAAAGGAAAGTTGCAGGGACCTGAAATCAGCGGGCCTAGAGGGCCTTCTGGTATCTCCAATCTGGAACCCTCATTCGCAACAGAATAAACCACCTGATCAGCAGAGAAAAATGAAAAATTTTCAATAAAGCACACAACAGAAACAGAAATCATCATGCAACATGAACAGTTAATATGTTGAATATACCCTCTCAGGTGGTACTCCTTCCCATGGTCTGTTCAAGGTACAGAGTTCCCACATTATCACCCCAAGGCTGAAGATATCACATTTTTCTGTGAATGGTTCATTTCGAATAAGCTCAGGAGCCATCCATTCTGGAGTTCCAGCTGATGAAGAATCTCTCATGGGAGACTCTGTCATTATTCTTGAAAGCCCAAAATCACATATTTTGACGGTCCAATGCTTATTCACTAGACAATTTGCACTTTTCAGATCACGGTGAACAACCTTCATTCTGTGTATGCACATCAAACCCCTACACGCAAGTTGTTCTAGTCAATATTGAGAAGACCAAATGTAGTCTTTCCAGTATCGTGGAACAATTGACATTTGAAATGGGTAATACCAATGTTCATAAAATTTAAAACTGAACTGGATATTCAACCAAGTTTAGTGTTCAAAATTCATTTGTTAAATCATTATCAAACAGGTAACAATAAATGCATTTTTTTAAATATATTATATAATAAAATAAAATACTCATTCACAATTAAATATTGTGACTAAATTCACAAAAAAAATAAAAAATAATGTAACACTATTAACAAAAAAGATGACAGCTATTTCTCAATTGAAAGTAAATGGGCAGGGGGAATTCTATGATTTATTGGAAGAGGACACCATCGTAATTAATGTGTAACCATAACACTTACTTGCATATGTCACGCAACATCCTTAGTTTTCTCCGCCAATTAAGCTTTTTCTTTTGACCGTTCAAATGTATCAAGTAATACAATGATCCCAACTCCATATATTCTGTGACCATTGACAAGCGTGGAGGCTTTGTGCATGCACCAAGAAACAAGATAACTGCATACAATTTCATCACTAGATAAATAAAAGCTGAATTCATAGGAAAAAGCTACATGAGATTTCTTATAACCAAAGTGTGCATAATATTATTCTCATTCTTTTTGAGTAAGGAATATTTTATTAAAATAATTATATCAGTTAAAACAACCAAAGAGAACAATTCAGATTCACTTCCATTGATGATCATATCTAGAATACAAAATGTTCAAGTACAATGTGAAAGTCACAGTTACAAGAGTATAGTAAGGATGTTGGAGAGAATACCGTTAGGATGTCGGAGCCGGCTGGAGGAAAACAAATACCAATTCAGAAAGGAAAGAGTCAGAAAATGTTAAGATAGAACACCAAATTGCTCACAAACAAGATATGAATTGCAATATACCTCAGAATAGATATCTCGTTGCAAAAATCTTCCATATTTTCAGCAGTTAAATCTTGCTCTAGAAAAACCTTGATTGCAACATCAGTGCCATTCCATATGCCACGGAAAACTTCTCCAAAGAAACCTAAAAAAGAACAATACATCAATGGTCAAGCAACTATTTCTTTACAAGATCATTTGTCAATTGGTCCCTTGAAACAGTAATTGATCATAAACCTTAAACGTGCCAAAAGAAATTTTTATTTTTCTAAAGTTGAGTAGCACTTCCACTTAAAATTGCATTACATATATACACTCCAACTAAATACTTAAACTCCTTTCTAACAAATCAAATCAACTCAAGATATTTCTCTTGTACCTACTGAAACTTAAAATCAACATCTTTGCAATTCAATCAAGACTCTTAACCTACTTTCCCATGTGAATAATTTCAAGTCATTATATGTGCAGATCATAAAATCGTATGATTTTAACTGCAAGAGGTAATACTTACCAATCCCTACGCGAGTTCCAACAGTCAATTCGGAGAAGTCAATATTCCATTTTTCATATGGTAACAGAGGTTTATTATTGAACATTGGAGATTCCAGTACTTTATTCCATGTTGACTCCATTTCATCATTCACTCCGTATCTTGATGGTCCACTTCTCTCAAAAGCCTGGCCTCCATAATCATGTGGTGAAGATGGTAATGACATTGCCTTTTGTGAAGCTCCTTGGTCACGCTGAAAAGAATATAGGGCAGATCTTTCATCATGGCCATCAAGATGGAAATTTGACACCTGTCATAGCAGAATGAAAACCACATGTAGAGCATGAAATCTAAATTGAACTGAATAAGAAAACCCCTCACCCTCTTCTAAAAAAAGACACTTCATGTTTGAAACAAAAGATAGTCGAATTATTTTTTGGGCCAAGCCGTGCTAATAATATAATGATCAACAAAAAATATACATAATTCATAAGACACTAACTTCAATAAACCATAAATTTTTAAAATACTGGGGTTGGAAGCCGAATGCAAACCTGATGCAGGACACCCTAGCTCGAAGAAAGCGCAAGTTTAAAATCAAATTGTCTTCATATTCAGGCTTAGATCACAATTATGAATTATCTACAGTTTTACGAGTTGACAAGTGTTAATTTCATTTTACATTTTCAGTCATAGCAGCAGTTTTGTGGTGGTTTTATTTCCTGGTCTACGTTTGTATATGGGTTTTGTTTTGTTATTTAGTGGTGTATTGAGTTTTGCTTTTATCTCTTCCCTTTATAGATTTCGTGATAGTATAAAGTTTCAATAATTATATATATAGGACTCTATTATAAATCTTGTGGGATAAATTACAGGTCTATTTTAATGGTTGTAATGCATTTTTTTATAATAAAAATATACTTTAAGAACTATGAAAGCATAACTTGCTTTCATGATTATGATATAATCAAACCCTAGGAGTGATGTTTAGGATCTGAATTCCTACTTGTACTTATTTTTTCTATTCTATTTCTTCCCGATCCTGATCTTTTGGTAGACATCAATAATCATCAGATCAAAACACTACATTCAATTTGTCCTAAAACCTGTCAGAGTTCAGACCCAAATATATCTGGCAGGTACTGTTCAAACCACCATCCAGGCACTGTTTTGACCCTTTAAGCCTCACCTTAAAGATCATCTTTGACCCTATTCTTCCAACATCAATATCTTGTTGATTTTATTCTAGCATCAATGTCTGGTAAATATTAGCACAGAGAAGATAATTTCTTAAGATGAGATTTTTCCAGCCAAGACAACTCTGAAGTAATTTGCCAAACACAACATCATTTATGAGAAACAAATAAGAAGAGATATGGAAATCAGTCAACAGAATGATAGGCATTTCATCATGACTATCAAAACAATTGAGAAAACATAGGTTTAGAAGCAAGATGCTGAAAATGAGATGCTGAAAGATGCACAGGCAAAGACAGAATAGAAGGTTTAAATAATAGCTAATTCCACTGTTAAAAATAAAGCAGACATACATTTTTCTGAAGATTTGCATCACTACTACTATTGTTTGGAGAATTGGGGAATGAGTTATCATCCCCTCGTTCTCTCAAGAGACGATTTTGCTTCAGAGTTTCATTCATTGCCCGTACAGCCCTACAGTGAAGAGATCCTGGGTTATCACAGTATTTCAAACAACTTGCATATCAGCACACAATTAAACAAATAAAATAACAAACTATAAAGTTTGGAAATTGGAATAGAAGGATGACACAGGTACATATCAAAATCACGCATTAGTTGGGTTACTTATTTAGCTTAAAGCAGGAACAAGACAAAGCAGTCAAGTCTCCACTCATAACAATATATCAAATTAATTCATTTTGAAGATAGAATAAAAGCAAAGATTAACTGGTCAAGTAATTCAGATCCATTGCATTTTTATTTTTCACAAAATATCTATTAAAAATGTAGAAATATACACGGCACAAGGGGTAGGGAATCCTCTTAAAACAAAGGGAAAAAAAGGAAAGAATTAAGAAAAATAAATAAAGATGCTCATCCGGCATCCCTTTCATATCAGGTAAAGGAAACCGTTGCTAATAAGCATTTAGCTCAATTAGCACTGGCTCACTTCACTTGGATGCAATGACAATGTCAGAGGTTCAACCTCCACTATCTCCCTCCCCTATGATCTATTTGTGTCCTTGCACCTCCAATGTACTAGAACAAAGTCTCTTCCATAAAAGAGGAACTAAACATCTGAAACGAAAAATTTTGCATTACATTCAAGTCAAATGCACCATACTATAGAAAAAAGAGCATATCCCAACAGAGTAGGTAGCGTTTGGCCCATCTTTTTTAGGCTTCTCATCTCGTTAAAAGAAGAAGCTCCATCAATTAGCTTCATTAGAAGATCTATTTTAAGAGTTTTTCTAAAATTGCTTTTGACCCAGCTTATCCTTTTAATGAAAAATAAAGAGAAGCCATACAATACAAGCCAGGCCAAATACTACCAAAAAAGGGCAGCCCAGAGCAAAAGGCTCCCACCATTTAAAAGTCTGCGGATCATATGACCAAGCAACCCTCCCCCAAAGCAGAGATACTGTTTCAGTTGTAAGAATTCACCTGCACAAGGCTCAACCTCTAACATGGTAAGTTAAAATACTGAGATCACAGCACACTTCATTTACCTCTGGATTGAATAATATGAATATGAAAGTAAAGATACAGAAATGCAACCTAAAAAAGCCACAAATGAAATGAATAACATCCAACTTCAAAACAGGTAGAAGATGTTAACTTTGCTCCACAAATAAATCACATCCAGCTTCAAATGCCAAAAGATGTTACGTCTTCCCCAACTGGACCAAATTATATGAACGTCTATTAATACAAATTACCAGTTCTGACCTAGGCATCTGTAATTGTTCACAAGATTTTCAAATAAATAAATAGAAGACCCTTACTTGATGAGTTTGGTT
>PYAF01001286.1:984598-1025672 GCA_007407185.1 Glycine tomentella
AAAAAAAAAAAAAAAAAAAAAAAAAAAAAAAAAAAAAAAAAAAAAAAAAAAAAAACATGAAAGGAAAAACCTTCAGCAAAAGGTTTTAAAAATTAAGAGTCGATTAACTAGACGCCAACCAAAAAAAATTATGTTCAGTGAACAGAATGATCCAGGGAAGCTATCATCTTTAACATATCCACACACGTATGCATGTGAGAATGCATATGTTGAAAAGGAAGGTATCACATGGAAGAAAAAATGCTAGAAAATGGAAATTCAGTGATTCACTCAAACATTTTAAAGCAGATAACAATATATACCAAAGAAAGCACACTTCACAACGAAGCAAGTATAAATCCAGAAGCATCTTAGAACAACAATCAACCTTACGATATCATCTCCAATTTCTGGTGTAATGCTGATGCTTCTTCTTCGTATCCGACGAGCTTCTGAAGAGGATGTACCGTCTGACCTATAGCTGGATCTGAGAAATGGACAAACTCCTTATAAATCATGTATATAAGAAATTATGAGATAATAAAGAACAAGGGACAAGAGCAAAATAAGTAAATGCCAGCCAACACAATCTCATCCCAGTTAATCCCATTCAACTCAACAAACGTACAAGTAGGAGGAAAGACATACTTTTGCATGAAGGGTATGTAAGAAAATGGTGCTTCAAAAGCAACAACCCACAACAACAAATTATGAGCAGAAAAGAAAATCATTTCTACACTCCCTAGTCCACTCCCACCATCTAGATTGATGATAATTAAGGTGATTATCATTTTTTTCTACTTATTTATTTAGTTTTTAAATTTTGTCAGATATGATGGTGACACCTCATGCTTGAACAGACACACGATTGAATGCGAAAATATTAAAGGAAGACATTAAAAACGAATGGTGAGGATGGGAGTAACTTGATCCCTCCTCATATATATGAAATCCCTCATTTTGTTTCATTCCAAAATTCCAATCACTTCAATTTCAGAAGATAGACTGAGGCTATAGGCTGTGTGTTTTGCTTCCATCATATGCATTTGTTTCCAAACGTGGTTAGTGTGGGGCCTTTATAGATCAGAAGAAACAAATGTGACAGTGGTAGCACAACACTAGCGTGAGTGTAATGGCTCCACTGTCTCTGCCAATATTGGCTTTGCTACATGGCCCACAAGCTCGATTACATTCTTATAGTAAGGAATTGAAAGGAAGTAAATGAATTGGTGATACTAGTAAGATCGCTGATTCTAAAGTGAGGAGAAAACTGGTAGCTTGTTGCTGAGAAGAGTAATGCGCTACTAGAGACTAAGGTTAGAAACATAACAGTGCGTGTATGTCTCCCTTTCGAATAAATTTTAATATTATGTATTAGTTGGGAGGTTGGCACTTGACAGTGGTGACTTCATTGAGATTTGGGAGGCTTTATTGAGTGTGTGTGTGTGTGTGTGTGTGTGTTTGAGTTATAGCCTTTAATTTGAAGAAAACTAACAATTATATATGATACTGAGAGCACTAGTTTCCATGGATAAAATGAGATGAGACTTACTTTTAGACCAATATATTTTACATGGTTTTTTTACCTCAATGTGCATTACTTCACGAGGTGTTGAGGTTCCTTTACTCTAAAATTTGGAGATATTGGTTATCAGTTTCCTCACATCTTTAGTCCCCACATACTTGAGTTGGTGATTAAATGGTACTTCTTATTTGCTTTTGAGGCAATACAACAGTTGATATAAGTTTGATCTTGTATAGTAGTATCAAATGAGAGAGAAGCCTAATATTATGAGGAGATAGCTAATGATAGTCATGAATCTTGATTAAAAAATAAAGAGAATGATAAGTGTGCTATGCATTGAGTTTGATGATATGTTTGGTGATGTGATAAATTATTAGATAAAATGCTTAACACATATAGAGTTGTTTTGCGTTTGTGTATGTTTTTTTAAGGCATGTATATGGCAGTTATAAGTATGAATTTATTGGATTATTTGTTAATTTAATTTTGTGGTATTTAAGATGTTTTAGAGAAACTATTGAAATGATGAATGGGGATATAATATTTTTTTAGGATCCATCAGTGTGAGGGTATTCTGATTTTTATAGAGATTTTGAAAATGATATTTTATTGACTATAATGTGATAAATAAAAAACGGGTTGTCTTTTTTTAATAAAAGGGTATCGAAGTACTAGGATTTTTAATGGCGAGAAAGATTCAGATTTGGTGTTCTTTCATGGTTTTATTAGAGTGATCTAGGAACTAAATTTTGGTGGACTAATTCAGTTGAGATAGAATCAGTATAGAGGACTAGAGGAGTATTGGTTATAAGTGTTAGGCTATATTGTGAAATGGATCTTTGAATATGTGATTATGATTCTTACGAAGAAGATATATATAAATCCTTAAGATTGTTGGAAAATTTGAACCAGCAATGTGCAACAGAAATGTGGAACCAGTAAAACTCTACTCTATCTTTGCCTAAATCCTGGACATTTTTTGCGCTATGCCGCAAATAAATCCTTAAGGACAGTGTGTCTCCACATGTCTCACACTACTTTCGCTTTCAACCGACTGAATTGTGTTTCAGTTTTACTGGTTCAAATTTCTGCTACAATGTTGTTAAGTATATATATATATATATATATATATATATGGTCCCTCAAATTTAAAAGTGATTTTTTGGTCCTTATCAGGGACTAAAATGATCACAAATTAGGGACCAAAAGTGAGTTATTTCCAAATTATAGGACTAAAAATATCAATTTAATTTGGAGGACCAGAAACAAACTTGACTCATATTTGAGGAACTAAAAAGATATTTAAGCCTATACGTATATCATCATATAAATATCAGTTATCACCAACACAAGCAAAAAACAGATACCAATAAGTTGTTTCATAATAATAATAAAAGCAAAAAACAAGACAGGACAACACAAGCTTGGGTAAAAAAATATTAGCAAGTGCTCTTCATTCAGAATGTAGGGAGAACCCAAAAACAAATAAATAAATATTGTAGATAACAACTAATGACACAATATACTTACAAAAACATGTAATGCCCTATGACTTTACATAACAGAATAAAATCAGATATTAAGGGATAATAAAGATGAAGACCTTGATGTAGCCTGATCATCGGCAAAATCTCTAAATGTTGTCCTATCACCACTAAGCATGGACCGCCCACGTGCTCGAAATGATGGATGTTCTGGACTGCAAAACCAGAAATATTTCAAACACAAAAAGAAGGCTGAAAATAAGTTATTAAAAGTAGTATTTAGAATTAGGAGAGTGTTTAGATTAAGATACCTTTGCCACTAAATGGAAAATGATAACATACATAAACCAATTCAAAAGACAGACTTGGCATGTCCAAAGTACTAACCAAAAATATTAATGGAAAATCTCCACTGAAGTTAGCAAGTAAAAGTTTTTCCATTCTATCAGGAAAAGTGAAATTTCATTATCAGTTTCATCACTGCAATTCTGACAAGTATTTTTGCTCCAATCATTGTCATGCAATGCTAGTGGATGGATAGAACTAGGGCTGTCATCTTGTGCCACACCCAAAACATCAATGTCTTTAGTTATAAATGCATAACTTTTATAAGTCCAAATACTCTATGAAGTCAATAGACCAAACGTCAACATTCTGAAACCATGAAATTTCTCAATAATAAGTAATTCTACCTCTAAACTGTCCATACTAATGACAATAAAATGTCTTTATCACAAATAACCATGTGCAATTTATCATCACTTTCTCCCAATATGATTCTTGTTCTTGATCTTCTTCCTATCCACTATGATACACTACTACTGAATTTCTCAGTCTGAAACCAGAATAAGAATGTTGTGAAATCAATAATTAAATGTGTCAAGTAAATTAACCTATGCTGCTTTCAAGAATCATTGTGTAGTGTAAAAATGCAACCAGTGTCAATTCCAAGTAAAGGTAAAGATGAAAACTATGATAGAGTAATAGTGAATTTCACAGACCATGACCATTACTTTTGTGAAAATCTATAACACGAGAAACAAACATCACATATCTGGGAGTAATCAGCAAATCTACCCTATCAAATTGCGTACAGGACTGTTGGGTATGGCTCATACTTCGCCTTCAAAAGATAAGTTGCTCGCAAGCGGGAATCCCACTCCCCGGTGAGCGGGCGTGGGCCTGGGGTTTATTATTTGTAGTAAGGCTTAGGCCCATGAATAGCTACGGTGCTTAGGATTTCTAAGCCTATATATTTCCTTGTAATCTGAGTGCATTGTAACGAGCGTGTGAGGAGAATATAGAGAATAGTTGGATGTAGCCCACATTGGATGAACCAGGGTAAACACTGTGTTATTTTTCTTCCCTTTCTCTCTTTCTGTTTTCTCGATTGTTGTGTGATTGTTCAGTACCAACAAGGACAACTTTGTACAACATTCCATACTTGTTCTTGCCAACAATGTCTACAGCTATGCCTTGTAGTTTCACACCCTAGGCTCTAGCCCATCAAGACTCTAAACCATCACATACTGACAGAGACCAAGAGAACAACAGCAAACCAGGATTTAAAAAACACTCATATTGCCATCAAAGATAAATGAAAAGTTTTATCAAACAAATCAAACAGAGAAAAATTTCTAAGCACCATGATCAGCAAAGTAACAAAAACCAAGATCATATATTATATGGATCATCTGTTTGGAACCTAAACTAAACTTATGCATACCCACCTTGAACTAGCTGTCCTGTGTTCAGCAATGACCTTTCTCCGACTACGCCGACCAAATGCAGTGGCAATGTTGGGTTCACTATGTGACAAACTTAGATAATTGACAAAAAATATTCAAACAAGAAACAATGTTGTACTTAGTCTACATTTTTACAGATTTTAGTAAAAAACTTTCCCAAATTATACACCAAAAAACAACTAATATCATAAAAACTAAAGGTGAAGAAAAAGTAGATCATCTGCAACTGAAATGAAAACGAGAGAAAGCCACCATGAAACATGGCTGAAAAGCAATGGAAAGTATTACCTCAAACTGCTATTTGATCGTAACATTACGTTTCTCAAGGAAAGGCCTGATACATTTGAAGATGCTTCAAATCTTCTATGGAATTGTAGGTTTTCCTCCTTCTCAGCACTGTAAGAGGGGACAGAGAAATACCATCAATTGACAACTCTTGAAACTGGAAGAAAAGATATAAAGATTAAAGTAGGTCTAAAGGTTTTGTACCTATAATCTCACAATTCATTTATCATTGAGAATGTAGGAATGTTGTATTTGACCATATGTTCAGTGCAAGATAAATTTGACAATTATTTGGCAAATGCATAATCAAAAGGAAAAAAAAAAAAAAAAACTAATGGCTTTATGACACTTTTGAGCCCGATATTATCCTAACTTTGATCCCCCAATTTTGAATTGCAACAATGTTATCCTATTTAATAGTTGATACAATTATGTCCCTTTCTGTTTGATGCTGATATGGTCATGCCAGTTTCCAACATGACATAAAACCTTATGACAATACTCTTTTGTTATTGAATTTGCTGACTTGGAGATGGCGTGTCATAATACTAGATCAGGAAAAAAGTGTGGCAACATTATGGCAGCAATTTAATAACTACAAAAGATAACATTGTTGTAATTAAAGTTAGGGTAACCATAATCAAATTTAACGGGAACAAAAGTGTAATCAAGTCCAAGCAAAAATAACGACAGTTTCTAAACCTGTTAGGATCTAACCTCTCTGAAACCCCAAATAAAGGGCTGTTAGGTTCTAATGGTGAATCACACGAATCATTTTCTGCTGAATCACTCTCTCCTGCAGAAATGTGAGTCATAAAAACTGCCTTGGTTGCTCGTGGTAACAATTGGCCCGGAAATCGCATAAGATCAACCAGCATTTCCACAGAATTCAATACAACGATCACAGACATATGCTTGTATGAGTCTTGACATTCAATAGCTCCATCATTTGGCAAGCCCTAATAAAGAGAATGGTAGTACAAAATATATCCTTATAAAATATTATATGATGATGAACAAAATTGAATAACAACAACAAACCAAGCCCTTATCCCACTAGGTGAGAAGAGTGTGGCAAACTAGTATTACAATATTGAGTCACAACCATTAATTTCTATGCTAAGTGCATTGTAAATTTGTAAGTATATTCAAACATTAGTGAACTGGCGGTCAAGTGTAGATAGTATATGGCAGAGAGCAATCGAGAGCTTACCACCATGAGCCTACTTTCAAGACCAACAGTATCAGCTAATACTTTAAATAAGATAGCTCGAGGACGGCAAGAACCATGCTTTATTTGCCCCAGCATCTGGACTCCTCGATTGTCAAACATGAGAGAGCTTTCATCTAGTGCAGCTTTTGCTGGACTTTCCACATTGGGGCGCTTATAAAAATCAGAAACCTGTTCAGAAATAGAGGTCAAAATAAGCATAAAACACCTTTAACTATGCTTAGAAGATAAACTAAATAATAAATGAAGTCAATGGAAAGAAAGTTCCCACACATAATTTATCTAATTCCCGTAAAGCCCACCAACAGACTTGTAAATAATAATTATAATGAAATGCTTTCTTCCAAACAAAGTTGTAGCTGACAATGACTAACTTCAGAGAGCCAAACATATTAACACAGCCAGCCAAACAAGTTTAAAATAAAACATTTTTCTTGAAAAGTTTATGATATTTCTATTTTGGAAATTTCCATTTTAAAAATTGTTTCGAAACAATATGCATCAAAATTGTAAAATACATTTTTGTAGAAGGAAAAATTTAACTTCTAGGTTCCAATTATGACAGTAAAGCAACAATAATATGCTAGGATGTCCTTATACAAAAAAAAGGCAGCAAAATAAGATGTGATAAAATACATACTAATCCAGCTATCTTCTTAATTATGGCAGCTGGATTAGAGTTCAATCCTCTAACTAATGCCATAATTAATTGCTTTAACATGGATAGCTTTTTATCTTTTTCTGAATCCACAAGAATGATATCAGCCTTAAAACCCTCTCCACCTAGAGCATGAAGCTCGTCCAAGGTAGGAATACTATCAAAAAGTTCCTTGAGTCTTGTCTCCTGCATGTTATTAAATTAATTAATGAAAATGCAGTGAGTTAGAAAAATCATTTTAGTTACACATCAAGAACCAGGATACCATCAACAAACTCAAACAGCAATACATGTCACAATCCATGAATGAGCAGAGGTTTTTGAAACACATATTAAAACTCTATCTCTAGGTAAAAATTATCTGATACTGCTAAGTAATCATACGGACTTGAAAAACCACATATATTTAACAGAACATGATGAAATAGGATCAGCTCTCAGCAAGAAATTTCATCTGATTACAATCTGAAAATTTACAGAATAACACTTGCAAATAAAATACATAAAATATATATTTATTTTTGTCAATGTCAAATTCTAGGTTGTACTGAATTTCCCTATCTATACAAAACTAAATTATAATTTCGATAATGATATTAGAAACACCAACTACTTTGCAGAAGTTAAAGAGACACCTTTGGTTCTCTGTAATCACCACATTTAAAAAGTTCAGTTATACAGCAATAACATGCGCATTGTAACTTCAGCTCTACTAATTATAAACCTCTTGTGTCGAGCAACACCAACATCTGTATAATGCAACAAACAATATTTAACAAGTAACTGCAGAAGATTGTGAATACTATTCCTATAATCTATATAACTTGATCACTTGTATGAAAAATAAATTCACAGTTCTGTGTCTCACACACAATCACATACACAAACCTTCTTTTATTTTTGGTTAAAAATAAATGTTATATAAAATCATTTTTTGAACCTGCACTCCATCTAATAAAGCTTTTGAGACCTTGACAAGAAAATATTACTATCAACTCTAGGATAAGCAAATAGACATCTGCAGTACTAAGAAGGTATTTTATAAATCAATCCTCACCGGAATGACTGAATAAAAACCATTTGGTATTGGTTCTGAAAGCATTCCAGTGCGCCAAAGTGTTTGTGATGCTTTCTGAGAAGACAAAACATCTTTGTCAAAAAGTCGAGGAGACTCCTTATTACTTAAGGTCTCATCTTGAGAACCCAAAGAAACAGATCCAAATTTTTCAACAAAATCTGAAGGCCACCACGACACATTAGATGGCCCTTGCTCTGCCGGCCCTGCATCTTCTCGTGTCTCCTCCATGTTCTTATATATTTGGAATGAAAAACCATTTCGCCACAATTATTAACCCATAAGAGACATATCCAGGCTAAAGATTGTTCTTAAAATACAAAATCATTGAAATATATATTTCAGTAACTCCAACTGCTTCAAGCTGGAGATCATGTAACCTGCATGAACCAAAAAACAAGGATATGGCATATTAAAAAAATAAAACACCAGATAAAAAAGGAATGAAAATTTTCAAAATCATAACACATGAAACTGAAGCTTACAACCAAGAGCCAAAAAAAAAATTACTATACAAAAATTAAAGTAGCAAATTTGTAGCATTGCCCTAGCTCCACTGTGCATGAATCCCATGACACTAATGGATCATTCACTTAGATGATCCCCGAATCAACCATAGATGGTAAACTTCAGAACTGATATTATCACTATGGTGAGCTCAGGACACCAGGAAGCAATAACTATCTTAGTCCAAATCATTCATAATGAAAGAGTAAGCCTCTTTGTGCAAGTTATCACATTTCCAACAAATCATCATTCATATGAAAACATCAGATATTGAACCCGTAATTATGTAACCTATCTCCACTCTCAGAAGGAAATAGAAAATGCATTACTAAATGTTGACTAATTGAGACCTTCTATAGACCATTTCCAACTCAGCACTTTCCCACTATTAAAAAATGCATACAAAGGAATCACCATGATACACCGTCCTAAATCAAAGAAACCGATAATGACAAAGACATATATGAGAAATATCAAATCTCTAGATTAAAGTGCAGAACATATCTTCAATATTGGAGGTGTAGACAAAGTTATACCGTGTAACTTTGGAATAATCATATAACCAAACCATTCTTGTGAAAGACAATATCTGTCATTCAGACCTATATAATGTGTTGACGACAGAAATTTCCACTCCCATCTATTAATTACAATTGTAACTCCAAATGCTATTGCATCTACATTGAAATTATTATAATTTCTAAATTAACTAGTCTTAAATATTCTGACTGTTTATTTATCACCCCCTAGTGGGATAAAGCTTTTCGTTGTTGTCGTTTACTAACTTATAAGTTATAATATATTCCTCTAAAGTGCCAATGCAAACAGTAACTCACTCACCTTATATTAGACCAAAATGGTCTGTATACGAAAATGATACAGGTAAATCAGTAAGATAAGCCCCACTGAAGCAAGAAGGAATCTTTCACCTCATGGATAAACACCAGTTCATAAGCATAAGACATCATTAGTACAATTATCACTCTTTACAAATCATTTTAGTACTATTCATTGCACATCCAAAGGAAAACTCTTGGCACAAAACTAATGTCTCCAAAAGTATTTCTAATTACCATTCATTTGGTATACCAAAGAATCTCTCCTATTCTTGCTTCTTTCAAAGTATGTTCATTACAACCTGTATTATTAGTACAAACTGTACAATCTCCATCCTCATTTTTTCAGCTAAACTGAGTATTCCTACTCAACACCAAGTCTATTCTCTTTCCATGGTCAACTTTGTTTTCATTTTTTTCCATTTATTCTTTCCCCTCATATGGTTTCTATATTTGTTTTAAACAACAAAAAAGGGAGAGCTCCAAATTATTTTGTCTTGTTTTAAACCATTTCCTTGTACTGTATTAGTTTATTTATGTATTTCCATAATCCAATCAGCATTACAGAGAAAAACAAAAACAGAAAAAGGTAATAATAAGTCAATAACAATCCAGCACGCGGCACAGGGACAGAACTAGTTACTTGTATGACAAAAACACAACTCAGAAGCTTCATAACACGGTAGATTGCTCTCATAAATCCGCAAGAAAAATCCCAGCACACTAAATAGTTTGAAAGCAAATGTGATATCATAACCTCTTTAAAAGAATGCCTGCACAGTTCAATTCAAATTTCAACCACCAAACAGTGCAAAATCACGAGTTCAGCCAATTCAACGATCCAAATTCAAATTCTCAAAAACCAACAGTCTCACAATAACAATGAAAACCACATTCAGATCAAACAAATGACCTACTTACATCCCACACATACTCAACTCCATTCACAGCAAATCACAAAAACCGAATTAAAAAAAAAATCGACATCTTCGAAAAAGCACATCGAAGAACCAATGCCGAGTGACAGAAACAATGCCTGGAGCGAGAATGCTACGCCATCGGAAAAAGAAGAAACAAAACAAAACCGAACTGAAATCGCTAGCAATAACAACACGAGTAAAAGCGGGAAGGAAAAATGATCAGCGAGATAGAAGGAGCATGGAATTCACCGGCAGCAGATCCAAGCATTCCAGTCCGAATCTGGCTTTGCGTCCAATAGCATTTGAATCTGAATCAGTTAAAAAAACCGCGGAATCATCGCTGCGCATAACAAAAAGAGAGAGAGAGAGAGAGAGAGAGAGAGAGAGAGAGAGGGAGAGGGATTTGATTTGAGGTTGGGGTTTTGGATTGATAATGGAAGAAGAAAGAAAAGCGAAGCTATGATGCCCTTTTTGTTTGCAGGGAGTTAGGGAGGGAGAGAGGGAGAGAGGGTGTGAGTCACGTGCAGTGCGAGAGGGATCTGTGGAGTGGGGACCTCTCCCCGACAGCCAGCTAGCAAAAGGGTTGGCTCACCAACATCCACAACTTCTTACGCGTCAAAACTACCAGTATTATGCTATCCCCCCTCTCCTCTCTACCCTTTAGGCCTCTCTCTACTCTAGCTTTTTCCCTCCTCCACTTTAGTCTTTTGGTACAGCTAAAGAGAATAGTTTCTGTTTCTCTTGGTGTGTATATGTTTCTTTTGTCTACAAAAATGAATAATTTAACAAACGCTACGTACCAAAGACTTGGAGTACGTATGAGAGTAGTCTTTTGGTACAGCTAGTAGGTAAAATCTTGGTGGACCCTAAGGTCAATGGACTCCAACAAATTCAAACCTTGATCAAGCTGCCACACACGTGGGGAACTAATATATGAACAAGTTATTGGTTGTCATATCTGACTTTTTTTATTAATCAATGACTTAAGATATTAGTTAAATAAATAAATAAATATTTTATATTAAAAAATGATAAAAACGTATCAAACTATCAATAATATTTTGTAAATTACTTAATTTATATCTTAAGCATCGCCAACCTTCACACAGCCAAAATTCTAAATCAGATATAAGTGTAACTACTTGTCTTCTTTCCAATTAAAAGGGATTTCCTAAACTAAGTCACTTTCTCTCACCATCGGTGTAAACCTAATGTAATTCAAATTATAAATTGTAACAAAGGTTTTCTAAGCCTTTGAGAGTGTTCGTTTAATGATATGGACAATTACGGAAATAATAATTTTCTAACTTTTTTTTTTTAAAGACAACAAATGGAACCCTAACATTGTTAAACACAACAAGTTAAAGTAATGTTATAAATGAAAAGAGTATCAGATGTAATTACTTGAAACCTTAGGAGACTAATTAACTCTTTATTATTTGTAAGCGATGATAAATGAATTGGGTGCCTTAAATTTTTTAAGACAAATAACATATTTTCATTTTTTTATTTTTATTTTTCCCAACTATCTTCTTTTGAAAACAATAAGATATATTCCATTTATTATACTTTAAGATTTTATATAAATCATGTAGTGTATAATCGTTCGAATGAATAGAATTTATTTAATTTAGAAAAATTATGTATCTGTATTATATTAATTACCGACTGTTCATTTGACATTAAGCGAATTACAATAATAGATTTCTATAATATATAATACTACAAGAACTATGCAATTCTGCTACAGAATGTTTCCACAGCGTTATAGCGACCGATGGATTGCAACCTATTATTAACTGAAACTCTATAACTAACTAATCTATGTGTAAAACTAAAAAAGCAGGCATTTCATTTTTTCCAGATATTTCTCGCTATAAAAAGATAAAAAAGAGAAATATTGTACACAGTTTTATCCTTACATATAAAAAAATATTATTTTCATATTCAAATGCATGATCAACAAGTCATCAAATCACAATAATCTTCATTTAGAAACAATAAAAAAAATCTCTAGTTAGGAAATAATATTCCATGGGAACGTGGCTACAAAATATCTTTCACAAATATATTTGCGTAGTTAACTAAAATTTATCTTCTATATTCGCAAGTAAATTTAAAAAAGGTATTCTTGAGTTTTTATATATTTAGATAATTAAAATGATTTTGACGTTAATTAAATTGCTTAGTCTTGACGGAGATTAAGAATGGCCTATGTATGAAAATGAAGAAATTATTTTTATAAGGCAAACCGATAGCCATTATGAAAATGAAGAAATTTGTGCGGAATATGCTTTTGCTTCCTTTCTTCCATCACAATAGCATAAATTAGCTATTAGCTATAGAATATGCTCACATTTGTTGAGGCTTTTCGAAGCCATCAAGCTGATAGTTTTATGACAGTGCATCACAACTATGGGAGTTTGACTCTTTCAAAAATAAAATTATGAAATTCACAGTTAATTATGGCGAATTGTTTTTTTAACATTTTTTGAATGAGTTTTTTTAACATTTTTCTATTTTGGTACTCATTTTTCTAATTTTTTTCGACAAATAATTCAATAAAAAATTATTTTTTAATTGAATTATAAGCTAAAAGGGCAAAAACTTCTTCCTGTTTTAGAAGTATCATGAACGAAAATTATATTATTATTTCCAATGCAGTCTTATTTTAAAAAAATATATATATATTTTAGGAGTAGGGGGAGGCTCCAATCTTGTATTGGGATAGACTTGCCTGTCAATTTTTTTTCTTTTCCAAAACCCATTATTATGCTCTTTTAATTGAATTTTTGCTTCCAAACAATGGAAATTTTGCTTTTTAGCTTTACCGATGTTTAGTAGTAACTTTTGTAAGGGAATAAATTCCAAAGCAACTATGTGGAAAAGAATTATCATCTTCCTTCAGTGATATATACTATTAACTTTTGATTTTTCCCTTTTCAAATTTGAATATGCACATTTTGACTTATTACTTCTATTCATATAAAGGGTCATAGCACTGATAGCAGCACTTTAGTGTGTAATAATTGGACTCCTAAGCATAGGTGCCAAAGGAAATTGGTTTGTTGTGCCCATGCTTTGGCCAACAAACTGCCGCAGATAATAAGTATATGCTTTCGTGGGGTGTGGTTGTCAAAGTCATTTTACACATGAAAAGTTCGATGTGAATAAAGTTCCTCCACACTTCTCCTTTGTGGTAAAGTTGAAGCAGCACATACTCAAAACTAGGCAGGCAGGGCTGGTCCAAATAGAGTGTTTGTTCTGGGAATAGCTAAACAAAGTAAAGTTTAACACTTGAATTTTAGCTCGGTCATAGTTTTTGTTTCGCTTTTGTTATGGTAGTTGCCTAGGTTATGGGTCTGTCTTAATCAAATGGAGGCCCATAACACCACCACAAAGAAAATATATAGGGTTGATTATATTGATAACCCAGGTTTGTATTTATTACACATGTCATTCCTCTATTTTAGAACATTACTTTTAATCTCTTGTCTCAAATGATATATTCATTTCGTTAAATTATTTAAAAATAAATAAACAAATAAAATATAATTTTGTCATTTTTCAAACCACAACCTTCTTTGACCGCATACTCCATCATTTGATCTAACCACCTCTCCTCCCTCATTGTCAATTGCTCACTGCCTCTTCCCTACCAGATCCGCTTTCTACTCACTAAATCAACATCTAGTCTTGAACTACAGGAGACATAGATGCAACATCGAAGAAGGGTAGAGAACTTGTGGTGGTGGTCACAGCCTCACAGGATGTGACCGAAAAAGTAATTGGTAACATTAGTTACAACAAACATCAATACTTTATTCTACGTAATGTGATCGTCATCATCAAATGAAAAGTCATTTGATGATAATGATGAAGACATCTTGTAGAAAAAAAATAATCATAACATAACTTAAAATAAAAATTAAGAATCAAACCATAACCAAGATCCATAGCATAACCAAAATTAAAAACAAAGATTCACGACATAACCAAGGTTCATAACCAAGCAAAACTAATAAATATCAATGATATCAGATAGAGGAGAAACTAAGGAACTTGTGCTCAAGTGTCAAACTTGATCCATTCAAGTTCTAGTTCAGGATCTTCTAAAGCAACAAAGGTAATCTTGTTTGCCCTTTTTTTCATAAGTCTAGTGGCTTTGTATAATAGTTCACTCTCATGCTCAAGTCCTGATAGATCTTTCAACTTTGCTACACATGCAGTAATGCTAGTTGGGTCTTGAGCAGATACACTAGCTTCAAATGTTTGAATAACACAATCTGATTATGAGGAAAGCTTAGTAACAGCCCCAATTCTTTTGTCACCCTTTCTTCCTCTCTTCCTCTGTCCACTTTCCTTTGTCAGAGACGTTTGAGTTGTCATGTCTATATCAGGCTCATTCACTTCAATCTCAATGTTATCATCAATGTTATCATTTATCTCTTTTGTTCTTGTGTTGAATCCTTCATTTTGTCTTGAATCTTCATATGGTGCATATGTTGCGAAACCAGTAGGAATAATACCCTTAAAGAGAAATTCCATCTTAGGTAAGAATTTGAGGCATTGCTCTCTCTAAACTTTGCTACTTCAAGATCCTTCTATAAAATAAAAAGTAAGAATTATAATATATATTTGACATGGGGGCAAAGAGATAAAAATTGAAACAAACAAATAAGAGTAAAGAGTGGTAATAAAGTTAAAAATTGAAAATTTCCCTAACTAATTCATTTTGAAAAATAAGTTTATCTCAAATAAGTTTAGCATTGCATATAGATCATGAAAAAAAAGAGGGAATTATCTCAATAAAATTGAGGCTAAAGCACAACATCTCACATTAACTAGCACGATGTTGTAGCCTAAAATCCTATATTATATGATGACGGATAGATCAAGAATTAAAAAAAGCCACTTAGTAATAGTATAAGAAACCATACTTAGTCATTTAGATATAATTTAAGTAAAATTTAGTTATTATAATAGATATTTTCAAATAATTGTTATTTTTATATTTTAATTTAATTAAAATAATTTATCCTCTTAAAATTAAGATAATACTTCATTTTTAATTATTTTTTAAATGAAATGAGACGATTAAAATGTATTAAAAATTATAATATATTGTAACTTTTATCATATTTTTAATTTGTTTTTCTTGTACTTCATTGATCATTGATGTTTAGAATAATATACTTCAGAGCTTCTGTTCCTCACATTTAGAATATATATATATATATATATATATATATATATATATATATATATAAAATTCACTAGTTGGGGACTCACCATGAATAAAGTCCCAATAAGAGGACACAAGGTCTTCGTCAGTCTGTCACCTAACAATAGGCCATAGCAACATTTGGAACATCCTAAAATTGCTAGTGCCAGAGATGCCTTTATATTGAAATTTTTGGTTTGAAAACATAGTGAATTTCGCTAGTGCTAAAATCACTTAAGCATGAGTACGTAAGAAACATGAAAAAGAGCTGAAATTAGGTGAAGCAAGAAATAAAAACAGAGAGTGGAGTCTAGATACCAATAAAAAGAGAAGGAAAAGTTGAGCATTGTGTTGAAAAAAGTCTGGCAAAAACTTACGATATGAATGTTGTGATGTAAAAATATTGAAAGCAGTTAATGCTTTCAAATATATGTTCTAATTATAATCAATATATGGTATAATTAAATAAATTAGTGCTTTCAAACACGAACAATTAGTGCTATTAATTCATATATGTTTTTTAACAAAATGACACTTAAAGAAGACGGTCTGATAGAAAACTTATTTAGATCACTCGACCTCCGGACCAGCCAACACAGCAACAGAGTGTAGATCCTCTGCAGTAAAACAGAGTAGTATTTGGAGCGGTAACTTATTTATTGGTCCATATATGACTTAAACTGTACACCTTACCACACTATTCTCTTTTACTGTAGAGGATCTACATTGCATAGCACAATGTTTCCACATTTGTAACCAAGTCCAATAGGCTAGTTAATATAAAGGATTTATTATGCCCTAAAGGCATTGGTTAACAAGATCCAAAAAACTTGACAAAGCCTACCTATATGTTTAACAAATGGAGGGAAAAAACTTGACACTACCTTCTAATTAAAATGTCACTAGTTCTGCATTTCATTTCTTAGAACATCCCCATTTTCAAGACAAATTCCAATCTCAATTAGATGATTTTTCACAACTATTAATGAAATATAAAAATGAAATTAATAGAGATCACAACATGACAAGAGCTCCTCACTTTCTCTATGGTTGGTTTTCAATTACTCCCGAGTTACCAAACTGTACACAGCTCAAAATATTACCGAATACTGCAAAACAAAGTATTTGGAACATACATGAATAATTAGTGCTTTCCAACAAAGAAATATAATTATTAGAATTTCTTGATAACAAAACACATCTGGACAAGTTGTTAAAAAGTGACTTCAATACCAAAAGAATGAGAGTTGATAATCAACAAAACTTTCCAAGGTCCTAAGATACGCCTGCCATTTTTTAAAGGTGCTAAACAAAGAATTTCATAAAACAATAATTACATATTTAAATCAGTCATTTTCATAAAGTCATTTTCAGAACAACAACATCAGAAAAATACTACCACCATCAACAACAGAAAGTCATTTTCAAAACACAAACCCCCAACAACAGTAGCATAATCTACTCTATAAACGTTGCAGCTAGATCAAGGGATGTAAGGACCAATTGTACAACTAGCACTAACTTTATTTTAGTTGAATAATACATACCTAAATTTTAGCTTTCCACCATTCATCATTAGTAGCGATGATTTTTTTTTCTCTCTCCATCCCACCCAAGAACAGTATCCTTCCCAATAAGTTTAGTCCATAATTGTCATTCCTTTTTTAAAGAATCTCACATATTTTCTTAATTATTTATATTCATACGTCAAATTTGTTGCCTTATTGAAATTTTCAACAATATTTGTCCAACCAAGCTTAGTGAAGTGATTGTGAGGTTTATTTCTAATATTCACTTCTTATATATATACTTTGAGCATTAACTTTATGACATCATTCTGCTTTCTTTCTTTTCATAGGAACTTGATTGAGAGACATTTCACAAACTTAAGAAATAGAAACAATGATAAACATTTATATCTAACATTGATAAATATTTATCATTTAAAATCACATATACAACACATCATTTATATCTATGCACATTATAAACATTACAAAATAAGATTTCATAGAAAAAATTCAAAATAAGACAGTGAAACAAAAAATTGATTTGGTTTCAATTAACATTCAAGAATATATACTTTCACCTCGCAATCTCCACAAGAATATGTTCAAGGGGATCAAAATTCATAATAATTAATGAGACAAAAAAAGTATAACCCTAATCCATAATAATTCAAAATTTAAGGAGAAGGAAAAAATTAATGAAGAAATTGTTAACATGTGATGTTAACAAACGAAGAAGAATAGATGAAGAAGGTCGATCTAAAAATAAATTGAAAAATAAAAGAGAGATTGAGGAACAAAGGAGGGAGACACATAATTTGTGAGGATCATGAGAGAAATCAAGACTTGTGAGTTAAGGTTTAGAAAATGTGAAAGATATGCTTTATCATTTTGAAATTTTTTAAGGACATTATTATTCAAATATAATTTAGGGAACAAATTCCTGAAAGTAACAATTACACAAGCTGAAAATTTGAGCTTTATGCATACATATTATCATGAGAAAACTGTAACAACCAATTCAATGCACATGCATCATGTATGCAACCATCACTCCCTCGGAGTATGGTGGAATACAGACAGCGGGAAACATTTCCCAAGAGCGAAGAACTTACCTGGCAACGCAATGCTCTACAGTCCAAACCCAGAACTGTGGTCTACGCCACTGACACACTTGGTGTCACGCCCTATACAAAGGCACACAAGCAAAATCAATAACCAACATAACCTTACAAGACCTTAAGTACATAACAACGGTTCTCAACCGTTAAAAAGGAAAGAAACATTATTCCTTTCCATTAAATCTCTTAGTCCTCTATCTTAAGGTTATCAGAACTAACCACCTAATGATTAACTCACAGACCCTCAGCAGGATATATCTCTGCCTAACCAAGGCACTAGAGTCTCCCAAAGACTCTGCATCAACCAATTCAAAGAATTTCACACTATACAGGCCAAAACTCAAAGATTAACAACGTGGCTTAGACGGTTACTTCAACATAATTTCACCGTTTATATAGTCTCCCAAGCACATAAAGGACAATTATCAAGGCTCATACATGTTCTACATTTACCAAAATAACCAACATTTTTCTTACACATGCATTACTCAGAGCCAAAATCCAAAGTCCATAAAAATCATATTTCAAGTTAATCATTCATCACAACAACCTCCTAAGCATGCTTTTCTAAAGGACCCAAGCCTAATTCCAGCTCTAACACAAATGGGTCACTATTCATCCCAAGAATAATTTCACAAATCAATCGGTAAAACTTAAGTTTCTTACCTCTAAACAGTCAAGGAATGCTAGAGGATCACTTCTCTGAGCTTTAGCGTCCTTGAATCGCTTTCTTTCTCCTCAAAACCCAAGCTTTGTAAAGTTCCCTAGAGAACGAGATCTCTCCGATTGATGATTCTCTCGAAGAACTAAAGTTGGAATCTAGCTCATGGAGGAGTTCCCTACAACTTTCTAGTTGAGTGAGAAGCGTTTAGATGAAGATTGGAGAAGATATGAAGCTTCCTAGTGCTCTAGTGGTCCAGGTCACGTTCTGGCACTATGGCGATATCCGCGTCAAGTTCCAGTGAAAAATAGACTTTTTGGAGCACTTTTGGCGCTAACCGCACCATTCTGGCGCTACTAGCGCCAACTTCCAATATCTGTAGCGCTACTCGAGCCAAATTCCAGTACCTGTGGCGCTACTGGCACCAAAATTTTAACCGTCACTAATTCTGTCGCTAACGCTTTTTGCGATAGAATTTTTTAAAATTTAAACTTTTCTTTTTTTCTTTTTCTTTTAGTTATTTAGTCTTGGTTATTATATTCATCCTATCTTTTTAAGAATATTACTTTTTCGTAAAAGTTAAAAAAATTAATAACTAAATATTCTTAAAAAATAAAAAAGATATTTTTCTAATAGATAAAATGTTAGAATGTTTTTTAAACTGCATCTAAATGGACCTTAAATCTTGTGTCGAGCCTATGTTTTTATGTTAAATGCACTTGTCTATGGAATCTCTCCCGCTAAGGTCGAAAAAGAGACGTTTAAATAAATAAAGTCTACTTAAGGTAAAATAAGGCGTAAACTCGAACTATGGTCTTACTAAATGTTAAACCCAATTACGAATTAATTCCACACAGTTGGTTGAGTTGTAGAATAAAAACACATATACTACTATCTTCAAATGACTGGATTGGCTTTCGATATCTTAAAAAAATTGTAGATAAATTTTTCCTTAAAATTTTGACATTGATCCAATGTCATTTCAACTTCTGTAAACTCCAGTATGCTTAAAATACTATATCTGTGTTAAACTAATTCGTGACGTATACCGAATCAACTCAATCTCTCCATGAGAATTATATATTTTTCTTTAGGATTTTCATAAACACCTAAATTACTTCAATCTCATTCCCAGAACCTAAGTTATGATCTAAACAATGATATAATGTCAAAATATATTAACATATAAAAATAAACGAAGATTTGCATTAAGACTCATTAAATCCAAAAATAAAATATACAACGAGAATATCAATGTTATACACAATAAACATTCAATAAAGTCAAGTATAAATCCATAATTAAAATGTATGTTAATTTATTTTATTGTAAACTTAGTTGAGAATATTATAAGATAAAATACAAGATTGATAATATAATATAAAATGTAAAAAATATATTAATTAAATATAAAATTACGATTGCCTAAAATATATATCATCAAAAAAATAAAATTAAAATTTACATAATTTTTTATTATTTTATACTTACCAACTATTTTAACAATTAATTAATTTTATTAAACACTGAATTTTTTATCTGAAAAATAAAAATTAATATAAAAAATTATAATAGCTCACACATATTTAATTAATTAATTGAACTAAACGCTTTTAATTTTATGAAATAGTGGCTTGTTAACAACTTTCATCAATCAACTTTTAACTATCCTAATGTAACTCTTCAATTCTTAACCAATTCCTGCTATTTCTACCATAGATAACTCAAGTGCGGAAAGTAACAAGAAACAAATTCTTTTGCTAGGACAGTCTAATAGTGTAGCTGTCATATGCATGTGCTTTATACCTAGAGTATTTTTACATCGTTTCATTTTAAAATAATTTTTTTCTTTAATTTATTATTTAGATTTAATTTATTTTTTAAATTTTTTAAAAATTTATTTTATTTGGTTTTTTAGTTTTTCTTTTCAATTTTTCAATTTTAAAAGAATATATATTTAATGACGATTTTAAATCATCACAAAATATAATTTGTTATAATTTAAACTAAAAAATTAAATTAAATAGATTTAAAAATTAGAAGAAAAAGTTGAATTTACAAAATAAATCAAAGTACTTAAAAAATAATTTAACTTAAATTTTTCAATCGTTAAAAATGTATGATGATGATCACTTTCTACTCACATTTGGAACTGTTACGTGTATCATTTCAAGTGAGGAAACGTGCTCTATATATTTGCTGACACATGTAGAAAATTATGAGATCCAACTGTATGATTATGCTCTAGCACATGCATGATGTACTATATTCTAATTAATCACTCGTGTATTAATAAAATTAATTTTGTAGAATTCAGCCTTTTTTTCTCATATATTGTAGCTTAAGTAATTATAACTATATTCTTAGTATATAAGGAATCTACCGTTCAGACTTCAGAGTCTGCAAATTAATGTTCGGACTGTAATATTTGCAGAGCCAGCAGAGCTCAATAATTCATAATGTAAAAATGCGTATTTTAGTTTTTAAAACAACATGACAACAATAATTATATAATAAAATTTAAAATTCTTTTAAGATAATTATAATTTGAGAATATATATTTTTGTGTGTTTTTCTTAATGAGTAATGAGTAATTTTGAAAAGAAAAAAAAAAGTGTGCTAGAATAAAAAACCTCTTTCACACATTCTTGTATAGACTAGTATAGATTAGTTTTTCTTTTATGCTACTGTTTTTTTTATCACCTTTCTTACTACATGTAACATGACCTTGAAATCACCTGTTACTTTCATCTTTCGAATGACCAAATTAATATTTTGAAATTGAACATATTATAAAAAATAAATAAAATTGAATCAACCTCCATTTTTCTTAATGGCATATTCAAATAATAAGCATTGCTTAATGTCTTGTGCATTGGAGTATAACTATATTTTCTCTCTCTATTGTATTGTGTAGATAAACAAAGATTACATATACACTTTTAAATTATTAGTTAGTTTAATTAATGAAATTATAGATATAATATGATGAAAGAATCCTATTTTTAGCATATGTTATTTGCTTTGTGCGCCGGTTTCTTCTCATAATCAATCGCATAACAAAAA
This sequence comes from Glycine tomentella, assembly GCA_007407185.1. Lineage (NCBI taxonomy): Eukaryota > Viridiplantae > Streptophyta > Magnoliopsida > Fabales > Fabaceae > Glycine > Glycine tomentella. The sequence goes on from PYAF01001286.1 coordinate 1,006,427, forward strand.
ACCTATCCCGCGGATTTGGATTTAGTATATTCCTAATTTCTATTAGCAAGAAAATAAACACAAGACCAAAATGAATAAACAAAGTAGAAGGAAGAACAAGAAAATGGAAGTTATGCAAATGTAATGGACAAGATCATTCCCTAACAATTTCTGATTTATTGAGATTTGACACGTTTTATTTCTTTTTATCTCTCATATTATACCATCACATCATTCATTAAGATTTTTCTTTATCTTCTATTTGTTACTCTCACCAAGGTGTCTAGCAAACATTATTCTTCCCTCAATAACCGAACACGTAACGCAGGGTTGGTGTTTCTGTCATTTTCAACTCTTTTCACATTCATAGTTATCATTTTATGTGTACTGATTCGTACCATAATCATGGTTATCACGCTGCCTTGGCTTCACAGTCGCATGATCCCATACAAGTGTCCCCTAATTAAATAATTGCTTCAAAGTCTCAAGGAACATGAAAATGATCATAATGTGTGCACGTACTTAGTTACATTTTATCTTCTTTTTTTTTATAACTAATTCTATGCTATAATAAACAGAGAGAAGAGAATGATTTACTCACCTCAGCATTCAGCAACAAAGCAATAAACACAAGCGTACAAAATAGTTTATTCTAAAAAACAATTCCTTTCTTTCTTTGTCTTCTTTATGTGATGTTCTAGTGCAAGACACGAAATTGCTTCTGCTTCTATATTCTCTCTGCTGGCTGCTTTGCAGGTTTTATTCACTAGCTTTCCAATTGAAGAAAGTGAGTTGATTCCTGGGGTCGAGTCATTTTTCCAAGGTTCTTTTCCTAAACTCTTTCTTTCTGTGTTCTTGTGTGTATGTGTGTGTGTGTTGGAGTTTCTTTGTTTGGTACATGACGGTGAAGGCTACAGTGAATGTGAATGTTGTTTAGAAAATAAAAGTATGTTTCTTTATTATTCTAATGCCACCATCAAAACTTTCTTGGTCCTTGTCCTTGAATGAAGTGACTACTTTTGGTGAATGATGGCCTTGGCTTTCACTGAATAAACTGAAATTTTCCATTTCTTTGATGGTCTGGTTTGACTGTGACTGCTATTTTGACCGCAAAATCAAGATTTTTGTGTTCACTGTAACCGCAATAATCAGTTGCATTTGTTTGCAATTTCCTGCAATATCAAGGATTGCGACAATGGCAACTGTGATTGCAATTTGAAACCTTGACTAGGGTGCTGCAGATTAAAAATCTTGAAATTATTTTAGCACTTTTCACTGGGACAATTATTTTTTATTTTTTTACTTATGTTCATCCCTACTCTAGATTGATTATCTTCATCTTTGCAAAGACTGGTACATGTTTTTCTTTTAAATGCATAATGATCAAGTTATATCATATTGATCAATTTTCATTTTCAAATGCTGACTATCCATTAAGCGGTTTATTTGGCCTGCTGCATTGGTTTTCTTCCAATTTTTAACTCCAACTATTGCAATATTCTTGTATCGTCAATGCTCAACCAGGAATACCGACCTATATGTATTGTAGGTTATTTTGAGTTCAGTGGTTCTATTCTCTACTTTTGATACAAAATTTGCCCTGAGGACATTCTTTCACTGTAATAATGTGAGTGTATTTTTTTTAACATGTTGCTCAAAATGGCAAGTATGAGTGCAATTTGATTTTGGTGTTTTACAGAAGCTAATTCCATGATACTCAAAGATCTAATGGAAGAAAAGCAGTTAAATTTGAATCAGCCACTTTTATCAGTGAGGAGGTTCTCATCAACATTGGCCTCTGAAACAGACCATAAAAGCAAAAGTGAGAACTCATTAGCCAGACTTCCATTTCCTCCTTCTTACAAATCAGAGTTAAATTCAGTTTCAGAGAGGCATGCTGGAAATGTTCCTTTTGTATGGGAGAAGGCACCAGGAAGACCAAAAGATGAAAGCAAATTACAGACACAAGATTTTGAGAAGCCTCCCTTCACTTCAGACTTTCCACCTGGGAGGGTATCAAAAACTAACCAACAATCACTTGCTGAGATGAGAATTGGAAGCATACTTTCCAACTCTCAAAGTGTTGCATCTTTGGACAAAGAAGCAACAAAACATTCAAAAGGGGAAACTAGGGAGAAGGAAAGTTCTGGTTCAGATGATGGAGATGAGGCCTATGAAGATGCTCGTGACTCGCTTTCTAGGACTGAATCATTCTTCATGAGCTGTAGTGTGAGTGGCTTGAGTGGATGCGATGAACAAGAGGTCCAACCATTTGGAAGTTTCTCAAGTGATCCTCAACAGGGTCGCAATTTCATGATTGATAGGTTCTTGCTTGCAGCGAAGGCAATGACATTAGAAGCACCTCAATATGCTTCCAAGAAAGCACATATTGGACAAGAACAACAAAAGCAGAAAAAGAAAGAAGTGAATACAGAAAGTCCATGTCCCATTAACCAGCATAGGCCAAAAGCTTTTCCACATTACACTCAAGATATTGATGGGGAAGAAAGTGATGATTGCAGTGAATATGAAAACTACACAACTACAACTTGTGGCCTATTTCCTCGGTTCTGCCTTTTGAATCCAATTACCGGATTAAGAATGGTGGATAAGGTTCAAAGAAATGCAGCTCATGGAATGCAAGCTAAATCAGCTGCTTCTCACATTGGATCTTCAAAAGAGGTATTAATTTGTCTCTATCTTCTTTTCTTTCTTTTTTAGTCATTATTTCACTTCAGGTGTTGTTATCTTTATTTCACCTTTCTTATTCTGCAGCAAGGTAGAACTCCTTATGGGAAAAAGTTAAGGGATTCCCAGTCTGGCTTTACAGAAGAAAAAGAGATTTTGGATATTCTTGTAAAATCTAAGCATGGCATTGACCCATGTCAAAGAGGTTGCACTCAACATGATTCTAGTTATGAAAGCCATGTACATGAGAAAACTCTATATGTTGATTCTGTACACAAGGTTAAGTCTCAAACCAATAACATAGGGGGTGATTTTGGGACTTTGAGAAGAGATAGTGGCATTTATAATAATTCTTCAATAGAGTCAAGTCCTAAAGTGATTGAATCTAAGAAGATAAATTCAGAAAGTCAAGTATATGGCAGGGACAAAAATTTTGATATCCTAACTCAGAATTCAGAACTTGATTTGAAGAGACAACTAGCTTCCAAATGGGTTGATGAAGAATGCACTTTGGCTAGCTCAAAGGTGAGATATAATGGGAAGATTGACTTAGAAAGCCAATGTCTTACAAAGTTAGGCCATCAAGAAATATCTGGTGCAAGCTGTTTTGGACTTCCTCTTGCCCTTCCTTCACTAAAAGCTCCATCAGAGTCTTGGCTTAAGCGCACTTTACCTACCATTTGCAAAAGAAATATGACTTCACAGTCCAACCTTACTGCAAACACTAAAACTCCCAAGACAACATCATTGCATCCTAAGTGGGAAACAATTGTTAAATCTTCTAATGCATATCATGGACATCTGCAGCTCCCTGAGGTAATTTGATAACTCTTTGTTTGTGCATGTTTTTGTGTAACTACTGATGTAGGAAATAAAAGCATAAAGTCCTCTTCAAATTTTCAGGATCTACAAACACATCCCATTTCAGAAGCTTGAGCTTTATGGAGAGAAGGGCCTTTGATAATTGACATGTATACAACAATTTTGATGTAATTTTTGCATCAGTGTTATGTGTTCCCATCCTTCTGCATGGTTGGTTCCCTTGTGCTTCTATATGGCAGAGGTGTATATAACTGGCACTGTAAATCACTATTGCCTTTTGCATCTTGTAAATATAAATATGTCGTTTCGATAAAAAGTTGCATCTGTAATTTTGCATCAATTTTTAATGCAATCTGTTCCTGTATTATTTGTCTAAAATATCTGTTTCCTCTGATTTGAAAATGCAGCAGAGAATGATTTTGTTAGTGAGAGTCTCCTAGCCCAGCTCCTCAATTCTCTGCAACTGGAGTAAAATTTAGTGCGTAAAATTGAATTCATTAAGAATTGTGCAAAATTAATTATACTCATAGTTAAGCAACTGAATTCGTACATATTTGGTTTGATTTTCAAATTTACATTTAGGCCAAAATGAAAATATAAAATAAATACAATTTGCCTAGAGAGTTAGACCACACTACACTAACAATGAAATTTGACCCTGCAGGGAATTTTTTTATTTTTTCATATTAATATGATAAAATTTATTCTCGTATTTTTTTTATAAAAAAAAATCAAAACATGCATCTTATTAAACACTTCCTAAAGTGTTTCCATAAAGTTTTGGTCGGTGAACACGTGATTTGTCAAGTGTCATTATTTGGTGGATTTCCTTTCGCGACACTTGCATCATTTAAGCACCACTTGGGAAACAAAGAAAAATTTAACTAATTGGACACGTTACAGAAAATGTTCCGTTCTCAACCACAAAATGTTAGGATCTGAATCGGTGAGTCCCAACTTTATATCTTGCCATGATTATTTATTCATACAAAATAATACTCCTTTACCAACTTTGGATGATAAATCCAACCTAGCATTTACTAATTTTTATGCACCTTTTTTATTTTATTAGTTTTCTATATAAACTCTAGAAGATTTTGACCAAGTTAGTGGCATCTAACTTTTAGATCATCAAGGGGTCATGATCGGATATATAAAGATGCCAAGTGTTGTGAAAGAGAAGCTCCCATTAAATTAATTAGTGAAAGATGGGCAGAGAATTCCTTGCTATGTTTCATGGTTGCTACGGAGATGAAGTAATTAGGCATAAATCTGGGGCTTTATTTTTGTTGGGAATGATTTTTCTGTCTCTTTCGGTTATATCAATGATCATATTTGCTTGTGGGGCTGACAATTCCCACGAGTATCGACGAAAAAGAAATCGTGGTCTAACTGGACTTGGTGGTGATGAGGGTGGGGGTGCTTCTAATGACGGTGGAGGTGGCGGTGTCTAATTAGATCATCCGCTTGTGAAGGAAATGATGCAACATGAGTATATGGAACTCACACTTAATTCATGTAAACAAATAGACCAATATAGCATATGTATGTATGAGTGTTTCAATTATATACTACTGAACTGAATCTATTCAGTTGAGTTCCTTTAATTCTGAGATGATCAAAGTTCTGATTGTTGCATGCTTCTTCCACATTCAAGATAGTGTTATTAATTGCATAGTGTAATTTTCATATTTTAATATTTTGTTTTCTTGTTTTTTGTAATTTATTAATTTATTTGTTGCTATTGCACTTAATTTAAGCAGATCAGAGGAAAATGATGCCTTGGTTGTGATCAAATCGGTATGAATGTAATATGCTATATCAATGTTTAAATGTATATCTTGAGAATCAAGAATAAATATTTCATTCATGAGAAATTGACTTTATTTCTCTTCAACATGGTATCCAGATCTTGACTGAGGGAATATGTTTTTGTCCTATATGTCATTCGTCTTCCAGCGATATGTTTTTGCATTCCAATGACCATTTCCCATTTTTGGACGCCTTCTCTGACCATTTCCCATTTTTGGCCACGCTTTCACCGGTGTTGTTGCTCCTCCATTCTGGCGCAACCCCGTAAGTTTGGCTCCATTTTGCATTTGTTTGACAATGCCCCCTTTTAATCGTTGCCCTTTTTCCAATGATTATTCCACTTTTCTAGTAGGTCCGGCCACATTTTTTGCCTCTGTTTTTGGTGGCAGGCTCCCTGACGAGGCCTTATTTGGCTTCCACTGTCCTATCTTTCTCCTAGATGCACTGGACTTGTCTTTATCCTAGATGTACTTGCCCTTATCTTTCTCCTAGATGCATTGGTCTCGGTTATGTTTTAGACGCACTAGTCTTGATTATGTCCACAATGCAATGTCTCTGTCCTCTGATGGACTTAGTTTATCAAGTTTTAAATAACTTTTGGGTATCCAATATCATGGTTTGAAGCATTCAATGTTGGTTTTAAAACAGTCAGAACTTCTTTTGCTTGCCATGAATTTTCTTAGGTTGATGAATAATCTAGCTCTTTCTGGCAATGTTATATTTCTAGTCATATTTCCCAACTTCACCAAGATTTTTGAGTTGTCTTCAAATTTTTTTAGTGGAGCTATTTTTTATGTTTTTGTTGATAATAAATTATTTTTTTTAATAAGTCAGTATTTGATATGATATGATATAAGAAAAATTTAATCTTTTTAATTATGTGTAATTATTACTATTAATCTATTTAAACAAATATTCGTTGTGAATGCTGACACACGATTACAATTTCAATATCTGATAATTACTAAGTATATTTAGTTTCTGTACTTAAATTACATAACAATTATCTAATTTGTTCTCTTTTAATGCTCTTTTTGACCTAAAAAAATAGGAATTTAGGTTCTTTTAAATTTCTTGTTTAAGAATGTTAGTGAATTTACATTGTTTTGTTTTATTTTGTAGAGTTTGGTACATTAACGAAGGACTCGCACATGAGTGAACAATTGGAGCAGCGTGCCAGTGCACACTCCGTGTGAGACGCCAAAGCTGGAGGACCATGTGTCAAGCGTATGGTGATTTCCTCAAGCCAACTATATTGTGCATGTGCACTAGGCACACATATGCAGGCTTAGCGTGCGATCATTTAAGCTAGTTGTACTATGTATGTGCGTTCAGCATCCACATGCATGCTTAGAGCACGATGACTTTTTGAAAAGCATGACAATACAATGTTTTGAGGTGTCTCAAAAGGAGATGCATTGTTCCATCAAAGGGAGTTGGTCTAGGGCATGTTTCTGAAGAAAAAATCCACTTTGGGAGCTATTCCTCTTCCATTTCCTCCATTTTTGTTTCATCTTCTTGTTTTGAGCCTCTCATGACAGTGAGAGGCTAACTTACCCATAGTTGGGGCTTGGATATCAAAAACTCTATGATATAATTATCTTTACTATCCATTTAATGTTATTTTAGTATTATTACTTCATTTTTATGTTTATTGCTTAGTTTATGGTTTGATCATCCATTTACATGTATATTATAGGGTTTTAATCAATAGAAAATATTTTTACTCTAAGAACTTAAAGGAATTTCTAAGTAATCTATGTTTAGGGATAAAATGGTGTTAGTTAGTCTTATTTATGCATCTTTATTCTTAAAGCAAGTTACTTGGTTTAACTTTCTAACAAATTATGAGTGAAGTCAAGTGATTTAGGCTCTTTCACATTAGGGATCATGGTTAGAGTAGTTTAGTTGATGAAAATAATAGTTGAAATAATTTTAAATGGTGAAAATCCTTAATATTGTATCAAGAGTACTTTTGGTAGGCCAAACACCAAAAACTTCTACAAAATCTGTATCAAGTGTCATTTTTCACATCCAAAGTGTCTATTTTTCTTATTTCTTGGATCTTACTTTGCTTTTATGTCCTTTTTTGTTATAGAATTTTATATTTATGAGTTGTTATTCTGAAATATATTTACTTTTAGTCATTTTATTACTTAAAATTTGCTATATACAAACTCTAAGAACAATTAAAATTCATTTGAACTCGATATTCGGTCTTATCATTTATTATTATTTTGACAAATTGATACACTTGCTAAAGTGTTAACAATCTTCTTCTAGTCTTTCTCATCAACAGTTTAATAGAAAGATGTTAGAAAAATGTTTTCATATAACTTGATTAAAATCAAGGTATCTGTACAATAGTATGTTATAACTAAGGGGAGTTTGTATAACAATAATGTCTCAACTCAAACAATGTCCAAAAGCATTATTTTGTTAAGAGAAATTATAAACAATTAGTCATGTGTTTAGTTTAGTGGTAGAAAATTGTGTAAACACAAATTTATAGTTATCACAAAAATAATTAATTTTTGTTTTAAAAGTTCATGTTTGTTAAATTATCAAACATGCACTACTTCATTTTGGGGTGAATTGAATAAATTGGGAAGAGATGAACCGTGATATGAAATAAAGGTAGGAAGATAAAATGATAAATATGACCTAGAAAAAGAAAAAGAGCTTGGATCAACTATATATTGTCCCCCAGAGAACTTCTCGAGCTTGGATCAACTATTTTGGATAACAAAAGGGACAAAGGCCCAAAAAGATAGAGTCCACCACCCTCCCCCCAATAAAAAAGAAGCTTGGATAAATTATATATTATTCCTTGAAAAACCTCTCTAACTTGGTTCAATTATTTTGGGTAACAAAAGGGACAAAGGCCCAAAAAAAAAGAGTCTACCCTCCTAAAAAAAAATAATAGGAAAAATATATTGAAGTTGGATCTAGAGGATGCTAATTGCTAATCCTGATACCTCAAATCATTATCATGAATCAGAAAGGCTGAACCAGAAGTTGGTGGATCCTCCCAAATGATTCAAACTTTTAATTAAGGTATGGTAAATGAAGATAATGCTAGTCACAAGATATATATGACAGTTGGTGATAGTTGACCTACTTCATATTAACTTACGTTATTCAGATTTTATTCATGCCAAGTAAAATTACATTGTTTAAAACTTATTCGTTATACGTACGTGGCATCCTTTATAAGCATCATGTATCGGTTCCCAGTTGGACATGTCAACTTCAATTATTTATTTGCATTCTTTTCTGGTTATCTTTAAAGAAAAAAAAGGAGTATCTAACTAGCAAGTTCAATTATGAATAGTCTAAGACGCAAGTTTTGTGTCACGCCTATATATAGAGAACTTAAGCGTTAGAAGTTGGAATAGTGAAATTAAGATGGGCAGAGATTTCTCCCTCGCAGATGGTGACCATGAGGTACAAACCCCTTTCACGTTTGGCTCAATTAGGGCCTTGCATTTGTTTGGCATGATCCTTATATCCCTCTCAATAATATCAATGGCCATACTTTCCTGCGGTGAATATGATCATGACTCCAACAAGTCTCGGAGGAGTGATTATAACGGTGGTGGAGGTGGTTGTAATGATGGCGCAGGTGAATGTTGTGTTGGAGATTGAGTATCATATATATATATATATATATATATACACACATCACTGTTAGGTAGCTCACTTTGTACTTTAGCTAATTATTCAAGCTTTTTTTTTCTTTTTCTGAATAGCTAATTGTTCAAGCTACAAATATGGTTACGATTATATATCTATAAAAAAATTGTTACGATTTAAGGGTTGTGGAGTAAATTTGCAATATGTCAATTCTTCACTTACTTGGGTTCTATATATTGACTCCATGGCAATGAGAGTTATGGTGCTATTTTTTTTATATTAAAGAAAAAATTGTTTTTTCTTTTTTTACAAAAGAAAGAATTGTACTGTTAACATTCATTTTGTAGTAGTAAATTTTTCTTTAGGGAGTTTCCATATGTAACACCTTATGGTATAACTAAAAGGCTCCTGAGTTGGAGGATAGGCTGATGTATTTATTCTTTTAGCAACATACTTCTTGTAAGGGTGGTACCCTTGTACTATACCTTCCATCTTCTTTCTTAATAAAAGTTGCTGATAAAAAAAAAATGTAACACACCTTTAGGTAAGTTTTACTTATATTACCTTCTGTAAAAAAAATACGTTTTGGGTGTTTAACTATTTTTTATCTTAGTTTCGGGTGACATGGTTTGTATATGGCTATGCAAGCAATATACAATTTCATGCATCAACTAAGTTACCAATTATTGTAATTATACAATTCATTATTGATCTAAGTTGAGGAGTGTATGTGCAGGTGTACATATGCAGGTTCTACTTCTCACCTGTGCTGTTCACCAAAATCCTCTCTATCACCTGAAGCATCTACAAGTTCGGAAACACTTCCAAACAATGCATTCATATATTTTATAGAGTTTAATGATTATGTATGTAAAAATTTATACACTATTCTGCCAAAATTAACTTTTCCGTGACACTTAGTTATATTAAATACAAATTATCATTAATATAATTTTAAAATATATTATAAAAATCAACAAATTGTATTTACTAACCTTCTCAATGTACATGCTTTCACGTGGACAACTCCCTACAGCTGAACTCACCTCGATCAATAGGTAATCTAAATATATGAAAGGTATTCCTCCTATTTTACAATGCAACGTACTAACATCTAGCCTTCCTCCAATTAGGCCCTATCAAGTACTTTTAAAAAGGTTCATTTTAATCCCAATATAATCTTCAACAATATTGTAATAACTTTAGATCGTCCAAACATCAAAAAAGCAATTATCAGTAAAAAAAATAATGATTATTCAGCTTTTAAAAAATTATATAAATATTTTTTAAAATCTTTCCAAATATAACATTGCTTTTTTTTTTTTTCAACAAATTTTCACAAATTCTTTTCCAAAATTAATTTTTCATTTGTTTTCTCAAAAATAAAAATATTTAATTTAATTTTGACAGGAGATAAAATAAATATTCTTAAAGTTATTATAAACTTACACGATGACTTAGATAAATACTTTATAGTGGACGTATTAGTGACATTGTAGGGTTAATTTTTTTCACCTTCTTTACGTGCAAATCAATTTTTTAAACCGAATTTGTTTCACATTGCAATCTTCTGAAAAAGCACAAAAGGTTTTTTTTTTTTCACTTTTTTTCCATGTTACTAAACCTTAATATATAGAGATTTCATTTTTAAACTTTAAAGAAAAAGATACTGTCTCGTTAATTATAAATAATTAATAACTAACTAGGGATCCCATCAAACCTGAAGTGAGGGCTTGAGGTGGGTCTTCTAGGGTTTGAAGCTACCATTGAGTCAATGGTCTAGCATTGAAATCCAATTAAATGACATCAATGCATAATTTGATTCTCTCTATTTCTAACGTAAAACAACACCAAATTATTATTAATAAAAAAAACAACACCAAATTAAAGTCAAATAACTAGAATTCTTATTTTGTTTGAAAAGGTCCATCATATATGTGAGTTGTTAAGACAAGTACTTAAAAGATCTCACTCCTATACTCTATTTGACACGGTTATTAGATCCTAATAAGTACTCAGCCCAAACGACTCCTTGGTGCATAATTTTGAAAACAAAAACTCTTAAAATGGGTATTGTCTTTATTCTTTTCACAACATTGTGCTTGTTGTGATGAATTTGAGGATGATGAAGACGAAGTGCACAACGAAAGAGAGAGTCTCGTATTAATTTCTTGTTCACTTTCTGCGTCTTTGTTCATCTGGTGATCTCTAGGATTTCTTGAATCTTGACTTAGTTTTAGCTCCAAGAAACTCGGGGACCCTTTCATCTCATTCAATCTCTCTAATTGATCTTTGACGTCACCTTGTTTCCATACTTGAACCTGATTTATGAATTCTGGCATTTGATTTTTCACATCATGAACCTACAATCCAAAAGGAACCATTACTTCGCTTATGCAAGATATATATACGGACAAATGGAACTCCAAAATATCATACAATGTGGCAATTTGTTTTAAGAGGAAAAAGAGTATTTAGGCACCTTAAACTTTATCATTTTTATAAATAGCACCCTAAATTTTAATTTTGTCTCAATTCATTCCTAAATTTTATCTTTTTTGCAAATAGACACTAGAAACTTTAATTTATTTTCAATCAATCCTTAAATTTTACCTGTTTTACATATAGATACCTAATTTCAATTTCATCTCAATTAATTCTTAAAAATGACAGCTTTCATAAACAAAATCTTATATTAAATTGGAGTTAAATTATTAACAAAAGAATCTTAATTGTTTATTTTTTAATTTCAAATTTTTATTAATTTTTTTATAAATCACTTTTTCAAACATTAAAACATAATAAAATTAAAAATTAAAAAATCAAATAAAACTTTTTTATTAATGTTATTATTTTCCCTTTTTATATCACTTTTTCAATTATTTCATCTCAATTAAATTCTTAAAAATGACGTTGTTCATAAACAAAATCTTATATTAAATTGGAGTTAAATTACTAACAAAAGAATCTTAATTGTTCATTTTTTTAATCTCAACTGTTTATTAATTTTTTATAAATCACTTTTTTAAACATTAAAACATAATAAAAATAAAATTTTAAAAATCAAATAAATTTTTTTTATTAATGTTATTATTTTCCATATATATATTATATTCTTTATTATATTTTAAATATGAAAAACTGAGTTGTAACAAAAAATATGAGTGACTAACATTTAAGATAAAAAATATTAGTAAAAAGATAAGTTTTAAAGATTAATTGAAATACAATTAAAGTTCAAGATGTCTATTTATGCAAAAGTTAAAGTTTAAATATCAATCATAATAGTTTTAAAGTTCATGGTATCTATTTGAAAAAAAAAATACAATTTAAAGATTAATTAAAACAAAAAACAGTAAAATTTAAGGGGACTTAATGCTCCTTTTCCATTTTAAAATTATAATTCAACTGTTATGGGGAATATAAACTCTAACCCCATTTGATTGTGAGAAAAAAATATATAGAAGTGAAGTTATTTTCATGAGATCTACTAGAAAACACTTTTTCCCAAATTGGAATGAAATGGGGCAAAATAATTAATCTCGATCTCATTTTTAATTTTTAATGTTTTTATTATTATATAAAATAAAAAATAATAAAAAGTTTATGTTATTTGATTTTCTTTTTCACTCTTCAAATTAAATAAGTAGAGAGAAATTTCTCTACTGCCCCCTCCCTATTTCTAATAATCTAAATAATATACTTTATTTCTCTTTTATTTGTATCATTCTTATTTATCCTTTAATTTACCTATTTCAATTCTCATAATGAATCAAATCAAATAATATAAATTGGCAGGTAAAAATATGAGTAATGTAGCAGTTTTATTACCTCAGCATCAAACTTCGCGTGGCCAGTGAGGTTAGGACTGCAGAAACTACGTTGATACGACTGAGAATTATATAAATCTTTGTCCCACCCTGAACTTGATCTTATCATCATGTGACTATTGAAGAGTGCTGTCGGGTGTAATCTACAGAGAGTAACATTAAAGATATATCAAAATTTTATCCATGTTTTAATACATGCATTATAGTTAATTTCCCCACTGGCTAGTTTTCTTTTCTATACCTTGAAGAACCATGAGCACTGATTTCATAAGGTGTTTGTTCCATAAACACAGATGATGGCAAATAATTTCTATGATCATTCCCAAAGTGTCGTGGGGCATTAAGTCTTCCGTACATATCAAAAATACTATGCCTTCCTTGCATTGCCCTATTGTGAGATAAAACTGTAACAAACACACAGTGAATGATCATGCATGTTATGTAAACCCTTGCAAATATGACATAGACATGCCACGTGCAATAAGATCAAAACATAGTTTTACTACAATATATAATTAAGGTTTTGAAAAATTTAATTACCTTGGCCAGACTCATCAAGCTTTTTACTTCGATACATCTGAATTCAAAAAATACAATTAAGGCGTTACACAAACGTAGAAATAATAAATTATTTTTGCAAAAATACTTGTTTCTAGCTGGATTACAATCAAACAAACAATTAAACCCATTAATTTGTACATTTGAACTTGTATATATATAATGACTATACCTGCAAATGGCTCTTTACATGTGCAATGCTGAGTCCTCTCACATTCATCAACTGGAGAACCAACTTGGGCGTTGCTCCTGTACCAAGTTAAATATTATAAATGAAACGTAATTAAGGCTCCAAAGAAAAATGATTTGTGAATACCACAAATCTATTTGGTATTTGGTAAGAGAAATGGATAGACATAGAAAAGAGAAAACTGTAGTAAATAGATAGGTAATATGATGTGATAAAAAAAGATATATAGAGATAAATTATGAATGTTATATATTGAGGTGTTTAGAGTGAATAAAGTTTTTTTAGGATATTTTTTTTATTTGTAAGAATTAAAGACCAATATAAGAGAGTTTATAACAATTCATTATGTGTTCGATCAATTGAGCTATTTATATATCATTACTTAGCTTGAAAACAAGAAAATTTTAGCTTGTTTGGGATCCTAAGCATGTTGCCAATTGTTCCATTTGGTCACAGATAATAAAATCCATCACTAGCTAGAAGCTAATTAAGTTTATAATAAGATTGAAGTGAGTTTGCACTTACTTTCTTGTCCACCAAGCCTCTCAACAGCATGCACAAAAGCTAAATGGAGATCAGGAGTCCAACGGAGCCTTGGCATTTTGGACCGCACATATTGCCTAACCGTAGATGCACGCTCCTTCCCTTCTTCACTAGAGTTATTGTTGCTACTCAAATTACGTTCTTGTGATGAAATGTCATTGCTATTGATGGGGTCATCATCACTGGTGCTATCATCTCCACCACCATCCACAGCTTCTTCATTCAAATCGAAAAATGAACGTTTTCTTCTAAGACTTGGAGAAGAGGGTTTGCTACTTCCACTCTTATGATCTTCTTCAGATACGCAAATTCTCTCATCCATTTTTATTGAAGTAATTAATTCTTCTAAATACAACTTTTTTCCTGCAGGTGAAGATGGTATAGAGTGAAGATCAGGAAGACACGAAAAAACACAGTAACCATATAAGTTAATATTTTGTCATTTGTGCAATAAGTATTGCCATAACCAAGATGACATGTTGCATATGTGGGCAAAAACAAATTTATTTTATTTAATTCTACTGATTTTGAAGACACCATATATGATGCTTTAGAAGGATTCGCTGTCTTCTTACATTTGTACCATAAATTTATTGCAAGTCTTTGCTTGTTCCTAGGTCTTGGAATTCCACACTAACCAATAAACTACAATTTGAAAATTGTCACATATATAAAAAAGCTCATCACCTACAATAGACCTATAAGTGTAAGTGTAGTACGTGATCTATATAGTTTTAGTTTTAATGTGAATATTAATTTGTTTGTGCTTAAGATTCCTTTTTACTTATTATTTTTCATATAAATAGGAGCTCCTTTTTTTCTTACTTTTTTTTCTGTTTGGAAATTGAGGGAATGGGACAGATGTCTAAGGCTCACACTTAAACTTCCACGATTAACTACATGATATAAGAATTCTAAAAGCAATTTCAAGTGCTAGCTATAGATGAATGAGATCCAAAACTAAGAAAAGTGACTTGAAGCCAAATAGAAGTTATTATTCCTAAAAAAATTTAAGTAAATGTTATATCATTAAAAAACATGAAGATGTGAAGAATAAGCAATTTGAATTGTTCGTAAGGTGCAAATTAAAGAGAAATTAAGAAGGATGGAGATAGAGAGATGTAAGTAATTTTGTGCAAACCATTAGTGATGATGAAGATTAATAACAGCCTTAAGTATCCCCCTTCCAAGATAACTGCGGTCAAACAAAACCACCATAAATAATTCAACAGAAGCCAAAGCTTGTTCCCAAGATCCAACAAAGCCAATTTCTTTGGAGACCCCTAAATCAGTTTTGCAACTGTTCAAAAGCAGAAGAGGTTGATTCAAGCATATCTAGTGCTGCAAGAGAAGTCCTATTTGAACCCTTTGTGGTGTTCATGGATCCAATATATGTTGATAAAAGGAAAAACCCTATATACTTGCACAGAGAGAGATGACTAGCTGCGAGGTAAGGTTCCTTTCTGTAGCAGCTCAGGGTGCATTATTAGCAAGTGGGACTGGTTGGAATGTAAGGAAAATTAAGCCTAAAATACCATTAGTCATCGCACATCAAATCAAATATTCTCACAAATTAGAATATTCAAATATAATAAAATATTTTACATGTAGAAGACGATGGTCGGACAAATTAAACCACTTGTGTTTTCTCTGACTTTTAATTATTTTTTCATTTTGATTTTAAAACACATTTGAGGTTAGCAAGTAGCTATAGCCGGAGCTAACAACATATACGAGATCAAAGGCACGCATATGACCCCTATTTTGTACTATTGAGAATCATGTGATTTTTTTTAACCTTTTTATTTTTCCAATTTTTGTATTTGACAGGTTTGTGTCCCCATGCCTCTCTTCCAATTTCCTTCTTGCCTACATCTCTCCGTGATAATCTTTACTATTAATGTCATTAGTTGACCTCTGTTACTGACAACTCCTATTTAGTTTTTATTTTATAAAAATATTGTTAATTAGGTTGCAGTAACATATCAATTTTTTCAAGGCATATATTGACCAACATTTATAACTTTAAGCTCTTGTCTTCAAACACAAATATCTTAAATTCCTCTTTTTATTCTTGTATCTCTCGCTGACTACTAATTACTGTGATTATTTCGCCTGAACCAATCCATTTCCTTTTATTTTGGTTCACAATCGTTTGATATATATATATTTGTCTGTGTTACATATATAACTTATTAAGTTGGTTTTAATTCTTAATTAGTCCTTAATATAATTAAATGTGACTTGTATAAAGCATGTAGCTGAAGGTGAAACATTACAGTCACCCGAGAATTCTATTCGTATAAGAAATATAATGTATCGGCAGAATTAAAGATAACGTGCAGCATATAGATAGATAAGTATCAAAACTCCAATAAATAAATTACTCTACATATTCATCCTATGTTGGCCTATGATACACAACAGCGCCTCAAGTGTCTAATAACTTGAAAAACAAAGATGTTTTAAACTTTTCAAAGTTTTGTATTGGTAAGCTATATCCGTTTCTAGCAGGAAAAGTAAAACTCCTGGCTAGTTCCATATATTAATATATAATGAACTCCAAATCCCAACGTCCTAGTGTAAAATAGTCAAATATATACGATCTATAACCTCGAAACGTTAATGTCAGTATGTCTTAACTAATTAATAATGGAGACATTGGCAATGATAGGGGTAAAGAAACGTAGGGGCGCAAAAGTGTTTGCCCTATAAGCTTCTTTTATCTCGAAAACTAACTTTGAATTGTATGTCCGAGAAAATGTAAAAATATATACATCCTTCTACTTAAATACTTTTTCTGGTGATACTTAAATACATCCTGCCTATAAATAAATAAAAAATACTTTTCGATCTGATGATGTAATATGTTGCATATTATCCTCTGTGAATAATGATACATGAAACTCAATTAATAGTGTTTAAATATCATTTTTGTGGGATAAAATTGACGAACTAGTATACATTGATGATTTTCTTCCTTACACACTCCAATCAATAATATATCATTTGCCACTCTAAGGAACTGGTTGAACAAATCTCTCTCAACTAATAGGTGCATCCGTGCCTGTTTGAATCTCACGGCCTTTTAGGATAAGATAAATGTAAATTTTCTTTGTGTATTTTGAGTTTAAGGTTTTTATTCCTTGCTTGGAACTTCTCGTTCCTTCTAAATTAAAATTTGTTTATCAAAAAAATAATTCACCTTTTATTTTTGGTAGAGCTGTTGAATTACTCAAGACCTACCGTGCATAGCCTAAATCAAAGATAGATCAATAGATAAATAAATAGTTAGATAGACACACACGTGAATTAAAAACCTCAAAATTTGAAAACATATATTAAAAAAGAAAAACATAGGGAGAGAATACGCGGTAAAGATGGCCAAAGTAAAATACAAGATGATGCATGCAAGTAAATACAATAATCTTGTGTCATATTTGATATTCCCTCGAATTGTCTCATTTATGGATAGTCTTCCCTATTGTCCAAGGATTTACTTTCTCGAGCATCTTAGAGAGAATTTGAGCCACTTGTCATGAGATCATGGACACTATATATATATATATATATATATATATATATATATATATATATATATATATATATATTCAATTCCTTGCAGCTAGCGCAGAGTGTAGGTCCCAATGAGGAATCATTTTCAAGGATTAGGTTTTGGCTACAAGACACCCAATTTTGACTATAGATCAGTATGAACACAGTTTTACGTGTGTGTTGGAGGACTCAGAGGGAGAGAGAAACTCAATGAAGACAAATATTCGAAGGATTAAACAAAGCTATTGGATTGGAAAGGCTATATGGGGAGAGAAGAAATGGGTTCTGGTGCGGATTCACAAGGAAATGATAGAGAATTCTCGTAGCTCGACGTACCGGCTTATACAAAACTTTCTTGTTTGTCATTTTCTGTGCATGGGAGTTGACGGGTTACATATTTTAGGAACACTTGCAGAGTAGCAAAGAATCTTTCTCACAATTACAGGTTTTATTAAACATATCATAACATCTTTTGCCCGTTGGCAAAGGTCTATAACCTAATTTTAATTATATATAACTCGTTCAATTTGCTAGGTCTATTTCAGTCGCTTTATACGTATAGATTTTACATTTCTAATTAGTAGTGAAGTCATTTTCTTCCTTATCTGCAGTAATTTTTTTTTTCTTCAGAGTTTACATTTTTGTTTCTTATAGTACTGTGAATTCTTACCAGAAATGGAGGTAGGTGTGTAATTAAATTGAAACCAAATCCTTTATTTATTGTTATATTTCCTATAACAATAATTATATTTAGGCACTTCAACAATACAAACATCTATCAACTCTTAATATTTCTTGTACAATGTCCTAGACCAATCCCAAGTTTGTGCTTGGTATGCAAGTTTGTCTAGATTTCTCGATTGATTAACTCAAATTGTCTAACAAAATAAACTAAATTGATCTTTGATCAAGATACATATCTTGTGAAACATTTTCTTGAGATTTTCTATTGATTAGTGATAAGACCAAAATAATATATAAAAGTAAAGAATAACTCTATCTTACCTATTAGCTTTTGGATCGATCAAGTTAATGAATCAAACTCGAATCCTAAGATAATATATCAAGTCACCTGTTATCGACCAACTACAAATGTCTAGTCCTACACACTTCACATGTTCAGTCCTCAACATGTGAAAGGTGTGTTAGAAATCTCACATTGATTAGTGATATGACTAAACTTGTGTATATGTGAAGAGAATAGTCATTATCTTATGAACTAATTTTTTGGATTGAGTTACATCAAAATTCAAATACGATCCAATATCCAATCTTGCAAACTTCATGTTCAAGATGTCCAATTTTTGGCATGAAATGGTGTATATTAGTAGGGGATAATGCTCATCTCATGAAATGGTTTTTTGGAATTGAGTCACACCAAATCTTCAATTCTAAGATGATATTAGAGTCTATTGAGTCACTTGTTATTGAGTCATTATCGAATCACTTAGAGATGTGTGATCCTGCAAACTTTACACTCAAAATGTCTAATTCTCAAAATAATTAAGGAAGGTTAGTTGGAGATCTTACATTGACTAATAATATGACAAAAATAATGTATATGAGTGGGGAGAAATCCTCACTCTTATGATCTAGTTATTGGAATTAAGTTAGACCTAAATCCGAATTCTAA
>PYAF01001286.1:1025772-1037040 GCA_007407185.1 Glycine tomentella
GAGGGGGGGGGGGGGGGGGGGGGGGGGGACATCCATCATTTCATGAGCTAGTTATTACTTGATCACCCACAAATACCTAATCTTGCAAACTTGTAGCCCAAATGTCCTGTCTTGAACACTTTTAGGGTGTGTTCTTTTGGAGAGAAAGATGATGGTAAAGGAGAAAATGAAAAATATAATAAGGTAAGATCCATATTTTTACACTATTCTACTTTGATTCAAAATTTTCATCTTATTTTACTTTTTTTTTTCATTCCACCGAACAGATCTTAATATGCTATTACTCTATCAGAATTTACATTTATTCGCTCATCTTCACAACTGGCTTTGACAGACAACTTGAGTCTCAACTCATATACACCTTTTTTCTATATAATTTGTTTTAGGAAAATATACTTGAATATCATCTTCTCATACTAAATTAGTTCATACACGAAAATTGAAATAGCTTAAACAAAATAGTCTAAAAAAAGATGAAAAAGAACATAAAACCTATTTTTGTAGGTGTTGTTTACAAGATCAATGTTTGCATTAGCTAAATGAGTTTTCCATTAACTTATTTATAAATGTTGTCTCATTTTTTTAGAAGCTATATTGGTGAGCTTCTACAAATCAGTTAATGGAGAACTTATTTTTATTTATAAAAAATTTATCTCATTTTCTCTTTTTATTTTCTTCTTTTAAAAATGCTTTTAAAAAAATTTATCCAAACATACCCTTAAATAGTTACTCTGCGCAAGTAGACTCTTAGTGTTAACTAGATGTTCAGGTTTTGTATGCTTGATACATAACATACGCTAGGAAGAGTGATATTTCCTTAACTGAAGTGGCAAAATATAACAACATATATTCAAGAATTAATCAGTTAGTAAAAACATATAAATGTAAATAAATAAAATCATACGTATATGTACCGTTTTACTCTGTTATTCTGTCCAACTATATACTATACTGACCTCTAAAACTTGTCATTTTCGTAAGTACAGGATTGGCTCTCAATTTTATATTCCTTATACATAGTATTTCTATATATAAAAAAATAATAATTAGGTTCGAGCTTTTCTCCCGTCAAAGGTAGAATTTTGTTTTATAATCATCACGAACTAATGTAAATGGATTCAATATCTTGACTCCTAATTATGACCTGCGCCAATGAACGGAACTCAAATTTGTTCACCTTAATAGTCAGAATGCAGCTAATAATATATCTTTGGAGTTAAGAGCATATTCCAACTATAAAACAGGGAGTATATTGTATAAATATATAAATACAACCAGTGGACTACATAATATATATATATATATATGATCAAATATTCCTCTTAAACATGGGGAGACTTAATCAAAGATGTATATTAAGCAAGAATTTTTTTTTTTCAAAAAAGTAAGTGGAATTAATATTAGACCAGTGGTGACTAGTATGAACCCTCTATATATGATCGTCATAATTTTGTAAATGAGCTTTCTATATTTTTCATTATTATTTCCCATGTTCTCGATCAAATTAGTATCAGATTACACAGTCTAAGAATTTTGGCTGTTACCCATCTTAGTAATCTGTGAGATTGGATTTTCTCTCATAAAATAATAATAATATGCATGCAAAAGATTCTAGGTCGTTTCAAGGTCTAAGTGCTTTCTCTCGCGTGGGTGGTGTTCGCACATATAATGCCTACCTTCGCGGCGACTCTTTCGCCCACGCAAATGTTAGAAACCCTTTCATAAGAAAAATTATGGCACAGACAGAGACACAAAGAGAGAGAATAATGTCATGCTGTGTAGAGAGATCACAATATTGATCACATGCCCATGTTTTGCGGAGGGTCCTGAGTTAAACTTTGCAACCATTTTGGCTACTAGTTGATTTACTAGCTGTAGACTTCGTGCTATTACTCAGATGGATGCTATGTGTTGTTTTGCAACTTTCTTTATTACAAAGTCAGAATCTCAAGAAATTCCGTCCCTGAAAAAAATAATTGAGCTAGTAGGATAGTTTATTTTGATTATGTGAATCAGAGAAGAAATTTGACTGAGTCCATCTACCTATTTCTACAGTTTCAGTTGCCTACAAAACTTAGATCTGCTTAACTTTCTCTGATTATGCATGATATTGTACACCCTCGATGTTCTTTTTTGTCATACAAACCTTTAACCTTTTATTTTACCCTAGTACCTCTTTTGTGAAATAATAAAGAAGGATAAACACTTTTATGCCGCTTGACATCTTGAGAGAGATATGTAAGTATGGTAGATGATATAGCAGTTATAGAATGCTTTCTCTTTTTTTATGTCAGACTTCTTTTTTTTTTTTTTTTAGTTTTTATCCTCTAATTTACTTTTTAAGTAATTGATTTGTTTCTCTATTTTTTTTAGGTTTAATTAGGTATTCTAATTTCTAAAATATGATTCAATTTATTCCTACTGTCTAAATTGAATTAACGGAAAATTTAGTAAGATAGTTTCAACATGACATACATTTTTTCTAACATGTATTATGAAAGTCATTTTCTTGATGCGATAATTAATGGAAAAGTATAAAAAAAACTTATATATGATATTCATAGATCTTGAGAAAACATACGATAAAGTCCAAAGAAAAGTTTTATGGTGGACTCTTAAAAAGAAAAAAAGTATCATTAAAGTATGTAAATGCAATCAAGGATATGTATGATGAGACTATCACATGTGTGAAAGTTTGTAATGGAACATCAATTTATTTTTCTATCATGTCAGGTGTACACCAAGGTTCGATTCTTAGTCGTAATCTCTTTGCCTTAGTGATGGATGAACTAATAAAAGATATTCAAGAGAAAGTGTCTTGGTGTATGTTTTTTGCAGATGATATTGTGCTTACTGATGAGACCAAAGACGGTGTTAATAGAAAACTTGAATTGTGGAGAAACACTTTGGAGTTTAAAGGATTCACGTTAAGTCAGAGTAAGACTAAGTATATGAAGTGTGAGTTTTCGCTGGTAAGAGATGGTGATCATGACCCCGTGCATCTACTTGGTCAATAAGTATCCAAAAAGATACTTTTAGATACCTGAGATCAATTTTGTAAAAAGGTGTAGAGATTGATGATGATTTAAATCATAGAATCAAAGCAGAGTGGATGAAATGGTAGAGTACATTTGGATTTTTGTATGACCGTAAAATTCTCCTTAAGCTAAAAGAAAAATTATATAGAACATCTGTAAGACCTACAATGTTATATGGAGCCGAATGTTGGCTAGCACATAGACAACATGAGCATAAAATAAGGGTAGCAGAAATGAGAATGTTAAGATGGATGTGTGGTTATACGAAGATGGATAAAATAATAAATGAAGATATTCGACGAAAGATAGTGGTTGTGCGGTGAGTGAAAATATGAGTAAACATATATTGAAGTGATTTGGGCACGTAATGAGACGACTCCTAGATGCTTCCTTAAGAACAAAAGTTTGTTACCAAGAGTTCGACACAAAGAGAGGTAAAGGTAGATCAAAACTTACCTGGGGATTAAATTCACGGACGATGTGTCTTAGAACAGAATGAAGAAAAGCTATAAGTTTAGTGGGAGATTAGACTCGTTTCCTTCTTTTCCTCTTCTTTTCATTTATCTTATTTTTCCTTTTCCTTTCCTTTTTTTTTTCAACTTCCTCATATCTATCATTGGGTTCATCTACTATCGATATCAATTAGTTTAGATTAAAAGTGTTGTTAATGTTGATTTTAATTTAATTTAGACTACAATATCAACTTAAAATGATTTTAACATATAATTTAAAAAACTAAAAAATAAATCAAACATAAAAAATAAATTAGAAAACAACAAAAACTAATTTAATCTTTTTTTTACTATTAAAGGAAAGTGTGAACATATTATAAAAAAATTGGGTACGAAAAGATTATGATTCTTTGACGTATAAAAAAAAATTATGACATCATATACAATATTTTTATCTCAGTTTTTATATTAATTTTGTAACACACATCTCCTCCCACATATTTAAAAAATATACTCTAAAACTAAAAAGAGACGGCATTTTGCTGTACGTTTTAATGTTCATTAAACATTTTTCAATTATAAACTAATCCCTTCTTTTTCATAAAGAAACGACATGACAGGATTTGATTTTTTTTCTTCTTGATATGTAGTAGTAGCATTTATAATTGTGCTTACATTTCTTTGTTGTACTAGTTTCACACTTTGATTTTAAAATATTTTAAATTAAATTAAAAAATAATTATTTTTAAAGTACTGGTTCAAATTGATTTTCTACAATAGTTTGATTGGTTCCCACCATTTTTCAGAAGAGTCGATTATTTAGTTTTAACAAAACGGTCACCAAACCAATTCCAAACTAGTTAATTCAATCGATCTAAAAGCAACGGTAAAAAAATAACAAAATGCCTAAAACCAAATTTGCAATATTTTATAATAATCGAAAACATCTAAAATTGCAAACTTTGTTTACAAAATACTTACGATAGTAAGCAAATTTTACAGGACACAAATCAAGATGAGAGTAACATTTGAGACCTAATTACTTTCCCTCCAACCTCTACCCTTAGCAATGGTGTAAGATACAATTGGGCATGCCTTGAGGGGTAGGGGTTTGGGATATGCAAAACATAAAACACATTGAAAAGAAGCAAGGAGAAAACAAAAATGATATATTGTATCTTATTCTCAACAATAAGCAAACAAAATTTAATTAGTCCACTCATCATGATCGAGGTCCTTTTTCACATTCCGCTACTACTCTACTGGATTAAGGTGAGGTTGATGACTTAAAGAGAGACTGCAATAGTGCATTATGTACAAACCAAATGCCTAATAAAGAATAAAATTATTGTATTGGCTTTTTTCACAACTCCTTCCACAATTCCCTTTGTTGTACCCTATTTGTTAAAAAGCCAAATTCTTTTTAAGTTCTAATGACAGGACCCTTGTAAATCCCTCTACGGATCACAAAGTCATCGGGAGGTTGAAATTCTTCCAACCAGGCCACATCAGAAACTGTAACTCCATTCAACTGAAGATTACCTGCAATTGAAAAAACATGTATGTTATGTGTGGACAAACAATATGGTGTAGTTAACAAAACACAACATTTAGAGGTGAAACCATCAATCACTTGGGAAGTTGGGACACGAGGCATAAAGGAACCTGTAATGGATATATAAATAAGATCACCTGGAAGATCTTTCCTCTGCGATTTCTGGAAGTAAGTGCAGTGTCTTCCATGTTCTGAGGAATAAGGTGGAGACAACACATCAAAGATTGCACAGGGAGTTATTGCCCTAAAAGTATGTATGTTCCCTCCAAGGGTAGGATACAGAACTGTTGTTGCAGTTGGTGCTGTCATCTCGGTATCTTTGACAAGCTTTGCAGCTCTAGCTGCCAAAAACAAATTGGTTGAGGGCCAAAAAAAACCAAAATTATAAAATCATTATCAATTCCCAAATGAGGTAGAATTTTATTAGAAAAGATGGTGTTAATAAAATCAAACTTACCATGAAAGAGAAAGATGATAAACAAGACTGAGGTAATAACAGCCTTTAAATTTCATAAGCAATGAGAGTATAAAGAAATAAAGACTAAATGCCTGTTTTCCTAGATCAGACAACTAAATCAAGAACTTTGTTGCTGAAATATATCTAGAATTTAGGTACCATGGCCAGGTCAAGCTAAAATAATAAGCAACCAAAAAATCCTCTGCACTAGGGCTTCCTAATTCAAAGGAGTCTGATCAGTAAAAAAAAAAAAAAATCATTTTATTAATTCCTATATCTGGGTTAATAGCTATCAAGTATTGACTGGTATCAGAGTTTCAATTTTGGAGTCGAGAGTAGAGAATTTCAAAGATGGTTCCAACATTTGATGGAGAAGGTTTGATAGTGATTGATAAACATTGAGCAGCGTTTCAACTCCACTAGAACACCCAAGTAAGAGAAGATATCAGGCGCTGAGAAGTGGTGCTCTCAATTGATGGCTTTGGTGGAAATGGTGCAACCAGAATGTGATTTGGTGGAACTTTGAGAAGGTACCGCTCAAGCCATTCCAACCCAATATGAATTGGATCAATCAGTTTTGCCCAAGATGAGGTCGCAACATGCTATGGGGTGATGGTCCCACTTATGGGATCAAATCAATACGTTCTAAGAAGAAATATTTGAAATTCATTGATCTAATAAGTATTATACCAAATCCCATCAATCAAATCACTTTTTTGAGAAGCACGAGACATCTAAGATCTTGAGTGCAAGAAAATAGAAGAGAAGATAAAGGTTTAGGGACCAAAAAGTAAAACCATGGCAGTGAAGAAGGAAGCAAAAAAAGTGAGAGGAACAGACATCACAATAATAGCACAGAAGAAAAGCCTAATTAGTTAAAGGCAGAGGACAAAGGCAAAATAGAGCACTAAATATGGCTGATTATAACCACCTTCTGGGTTGCAAATGGAGAAACAAACAGTTTCATCCAGGTAATTAAAGGAAGGGTGACAAAATAAGATGATCAGGTTATATAACTAGATTTTGAATAATAATAATAATAATAATAATAGCAGTACTTTCTATCCTTCGGACCCTTGCTTTGGGGGATATCAGTGCCCGAGTAATAATAAATAATAATAATAATAAACTACTCAACTGAAACAAACAGAAGTGGATTAATCAATGGAGGTGGATGAGTATGTGCCGCAGACATGTGGAGATCAAAGAAGACTACTTACAAATTAGAGGAAGGAAGAAGGGTCAAGATTAGAATTACACGAGTCTGCTAAATGCTGACTTAATGGACTAGGCCATGACCAGAAAATGGAATTCTTTCCCAGGCTCCCAGCACTAATGGGACCCAATGAGGTGAGGCAAAGAAATGGGTCTTAAAGAAGGCAGAGAGAAATTGGCAAAGGCTGAGCTGTGAGCTCTTTTTCATATTGAATGGATCAGACCTGCTGAAGTTAGAGGGTAACAGAGAAACAGAGAGAGGAAGAGATAGGATGGAATGGATTGATTGTACAGAACTTATGGTATGTAGAACATCTATACAAATAGACTCTAAATAGACTTAGTAGGTACTATTTCCTGGGCAAAGAGTAAAAATGAGTGCTGGGTGCTACTTCCTAAATACTAATTCCAACAAAAACTAAATGCGTTAAGCATGTGAGGCATGAAATCATTTGACACAAGATACATGAACAGCACATTATTCTAACACTCCCCCTCAAGCTAAAACTTATTAAGCTTTAAGCTTGTTACAAATAAATCCAATTTTTTAAATATTAAATCCACTAAAAACTCAGTTGAAAAGGCAAAACTTATACTATAAGGCAAATGTTATACCATAAAAAGATCGAGGAACACTCTTAACATCAGCCGGAGATTTGATGTGGCTGGAAATTGACAGAGTTCACTAGAAAGTTGCTGGAAATGACAACCAAGGGAAGAGGTCATTGGTGGTTGAAAGTTGCAGGAAGGTTGCCGTAAAAGGTCATTAGTGTTTGAAAGTCACCAGATCACTAGAAAGATGCTGTAAATTAAAACTGCTGTTAATTTGACTGGTTCAGCTTTGGATTCTCCAAAGTAGACATGCATCCCTTATAAATTCTGGGGGTTCAAAATTTTCTTATCATTTTAAAAGTCACATGCAATAGTTTTTCTTGGTCTTGAAGTTGCTTTTGAGAGAAGAAAATAGCAACGTAAGAACTGATAATGGTGAAAACGGGTCTGAGCTAGACCAACGTGCAACATGTCTAGTAAGTGTTGCAGTAGTGAGTGATGTTTTGGTAAGCTTACATCAGGTTTTGTTGATTTTTGTGGTTGTTAACCTGATTGGTCACTATGTTTGTGACCAAGCTGATCCTGCTGCTATTGTAATCAGGAATGACTGGGCATCAGTGTCAATTAATGTTGCCCTGCAGGTGCTGCAAGAGCAAGAAGTGGATGGGTTTCAAGCACCCTGTTAGTTAGGTTTTGCTAGTTGAGAGTAGACCTTGTTAGTAAAGCAGTTATAGTTAATTGGTTAGGTTGCTGTACACAAAGGCAAGGAATGTAAAGGAAGCAAGTTAGCTGGTCTTAGAATTTGGACAATGGACTAAACTCACCACCACAAAATCGGCTTGTAAGACCGTATAAGGACTACATTGGGCATATCTCTAGTCAATGTGGATCTCAACACACCCCGCATCATGCACAATCGGCACAAGACTTGAATCTGGAGCATGGCCCAATAACAACAACATCTCATGTCACGGCTAAGAATAGACATGTAGTAGACAAATACAGTGTCCCAATAAGATAGACTCTGATATCGTCTTACAATTTGGGCTTATAGCCTAACTTAACCTCACACAATTGGGTTGTAAGGAGAAAACTGTCTAAAACCTTATTTATAAGAATATCATTGGTCACATCTCTAGTTGATGAATGGGATTTAAATCCCATTATGATACTATATGAATTAGAAGTTTCTAGAACAATGTTTTTTTTGCTAATCAAGCTATTTTGTACCCTCAAAGGGCCTTGCTGGAAGTAAAATAAGAAACAAGAAGATTTTCCTTGCTTTGTGGTGAATCTAGAACTTATTCCTAGTAACATCTAGGTTATCAGCCAGAATTATTTATACCTATTCCCTCTCAGATTCCTTTTGCAAATCCATCCAACATCAAAGGGCATTTGCATGCAATATTGAATTCCTTGTAGCTTATCTGTTGAGGTATTGATATATAGCCTTGGTCATCCCTTCACCAATGAGACAACACAAAGTGGAATTACTTATCTACTTATGGAAAGTTCAGTTCTCAATTAGAATACATTCTAATCTACGTGACGCAATACCAATAGCTCTCACAAAGAAACATTGTAGCCAATCTCAATCCAAAACCACAAAAACTCACCTATCCAAATTTGATAAGCATATTATTATCAGGCTTCCATTAAAGGTATAAGGTTCCACCTGCCCCAATAATATATTGACCTCTAAATTTGAGTTCACAGGTAAATAAGACAAACTCACTCCCACCCTCTTGCAAAGTTTACTGATGAAAGACCTAAAGTTGGTGTTACAGTAGCATATGAAGAAAACCTAAAAGTCATGCCTCTTGATCAGTAAATTTGGGTATAAAAGTAAAAGACACAAACTGCCATCCTCTTGCTAGTTTTTTTTTTTTTTTTTTTTTTTTTTTTTTTTTTTTTTTTTTTACAATAAAAACAAAGAAGGGATCAACGCATTCAATACTCCATGTATTCCCATGTAGATACAGGGGACTTAAAAATTGGATTAAGTAACAAAAAAATGTAAAACCATAAAGAACAAACCTTCAGATGGATCAGTTGGGCCAGGGAAATCAATCCAATCATAGGATTTAACATACACTGAACCGTATAAGAGCTTGCTTAAGACTGTCATTCCAGGATGATTATGGAGAGGAATAACAGATGAAGGGGGCATACAAAAAATTCCTATCTGGTAAAGATAAAAATTATTAATCAAACTTCAGTAGCTATACCCATAAGAGAAATATTGTATAAAATCTGCAGACTGAAATAGTGTAGATTTCTGATAATTAATACTTACAGAGAAGCTGTCATCTTCATACAAATGCAGGTATTTGATCGGTGGTGGCTGTTGATGGTTCCCGTTACATTCAGGCATTTGACTAGACCAATTACGAACCACTTGTGACTCCTGTTCAAGACCTACATCTGACGGCTTGATTTTTTCTGGGAAACATTAAATAAAATGTTATTACAAAAATCTCAGTTAGACAGCAAAACTATTATGTAGCAAGATTGTAGAAAATCACAAGGGAACAAAAAGTTATGATACAAGTTAATGTGTGATATGACTGTATTTTAAAAGACTCATTAAAGTTCATGTGTGATATGACTGTATTTTAAAGAAGACCTGGAACAGAACCGAAGTTCAAAGAGAGACAATTAAAATGTGAAAGTAGTATTTACACCTACATATGCACACTTGAATAGCCCCTAAAGCAGATTATATAACCACAATCTCTAATATTGAGAGTCACAATCACATGCTTACAAAGATATTTGGTCCGATGAGAAAATTGGGCCACACCGTGTCACATATAGTGCAGTTTAGGTATATTGGATCTATCTTACAAAACAGCTGGGACATTGAGGGGGATATAGCACAGGATACCAGCAGAGGCACGTAACCAGATGGCCAGTAAAAAATCATATTTCAAAAGGTAGAGCTCTTTTATTGTGCATTAACATACTGATAAGCAAGAAAATTAAATTAATAAATGACAAATGGAAATCAAGTTTACAGCAAAAGCTTCAAGACAAAATTTATCCTTAATAATCTAAATCCATCCTAAAATTTAAACAGAGAATGGTGGTCCTTTTTCACTCTTGAAAAGAAGAGGATTAGTTCATTCAAAAGTTTGGAGAGAACATGATGACTTGTATTCAATTCTTAAAAAGAAGCTTAATGACAAAACTGACATTATTAAGCCTCAAGTGCCGCCCATGACCTCCTTCAGAAGGACAAACCCTAAAGAGGAAAAGAGGAGATGATAAGGAGAAGGTTTGAAATTTTCTGACATCTGGACATAGTATAGAATAATCAATTGTTTAGACCTATCTAACCTCTATCTGTTCACACTTATTATTCATCATCATTGAAATAACCTATCTGTTAAAAACACTCCAGATTCGACAAATATTTAGCGAACAATGATGATTCAATGAAATCATGAGGAATAAGTCTATTCGCATGTTACTTACATGATTATCAAAATCAAATGTTCTAAATGCTTATAAAAAAAGTATGGAGCTGACGATAAATGTTGCACATATAACTAAAAGCCAAAAACCAACGAGGAAAATAAGCAACATACCTAACTTCTCACAAACTTTTGCAACGGCTTCTTCTGAGACAGGTCCATTTGGTGAAAAGGAAGCCTTGCACAGCCTATAAAGTCTCTGTATATAATACGGCATCTTGTAAAGGTGTGATCAACTAATCTATTGATAACACCTTGCAAGAAGCTTATCGGTTGCAATAGGGACTGGATATACAACTGGATAATAACTGTATTTTAGTCTCTAACCAACGGTAAAGAATCCGAATAGCTGCTGATGACCCCTCACAGCTAATCTAATTTACGGGCCTATTGAACAACAAAAAGAGTGATAGCAAAGCCAAAAACAAATGACTTTTACTTCATAGACATCACAACAAGTCTAACGCAAATCATTACACGATCTAAATATACAATTACGGAAGCAACACGATTCATTCCAAAA
>PYAF01001286.1:1037140-1078481 GCA_007407185.1 Glycine tomentella
CAAAGCCAAAAACAAATGACTTTTACTTCATAGACATCACAACAAGTCTAACGCAAATCATTACACGATCTAAATATACAATTACGGAAGCAACACGATTCATTCCAAAACACTGAGATTCAATCACATTCTGCTCTATAGTTTCTCCAAACAGACATCCAAAGAATCAAAAACTCCATTTTTTTCTAATACAAATCAACAAACCCCACAAGCTTTGCACAGATAAAAAAACAAAACCCTTCATTATTTTTCACTTCCACTCGTCAAAACAATCACTACAAAATCCAATGTGATGTTTTAAAACCAAAACGCTAATTCCCCCCCCCCCCCCAAGAAACAAAAGAAGCATAGCATACACTGTTAAACCAGGGGAAAATTCTGCACAGCAACAGAGAACAAAAAAAAAATGGAAAAATAGAGAGTGACCCAATAAAAGGGGCGAGCTGAAAAGGCGAGAAAACGCATAAAAAAGAAATATTGGATGAGAACCACAAATGGGGTACGAGATTCCGATAGAAAGAAGAAAAAAAATGGGGGAAAAAGCGAAACAGAGCGTGTAAGGCAGTAGCGGAGAGAGAAGCGAACCTGAGAAAGCCATGGAGAAGAAGGTTTTGGTTTAGGGGTAGGGTGCAGAGGAAGTAGATGAAGAAATGGACGAGTTTGAAGTATGCAAGGAATCGCCAAGAAGTAAAAACGAGAAATAGAAGAGAGAAGGGGAAAGAGGAAAAGAAGGTGAAAATACGAAGAAACGATTAAAGAGCCCAAGGAAGATCTTCAACACGTCATCATCACACTGTTTTTATTTTATTTTAATTTTGAGGTCAAGCCTCAGGAAGGTGCCTTATTTTTCTCTGTGACTTTTTGAGTCGTTTTTTTAACTCTAGCTAAGTAAATGTAGCCACAAATAGCAATTATTATACGTATGGGTAAACTCATGGTCATAATCATAGTTTGTGATAACTTTTAACAAATAATTATTTGACAAATAATAACTTTCGAAAAAATAGTTATTGATTCACATATTTCATAACTACATAGTGTACATTTCCTCTAAAAAAACCATTAGTATACATTTACCACATTGTTGTGTAATTTGTGTGAATATTTATGATTTTTATCTACTTGCCAATTTTGTTCATTATTTTTCAGTCATTAAGAAAGCAAATGAAATGAAATAGGTGCGTAACATTTCTAAAACTCCATAAAACAAAAATATACCAAGCATTATCATATGTTGCATCTTATGTATCTCCCATTTTACCACTGACACCAAAGACCTTAGTTCTAAAAGATTATTGCCAAGGTTCCACATATTAAAATTCAATATTATTTTTCTTTAAATTTTGAAAGACTCTTTAGTTTCGTATACAAAATAACAAACAAACAAGTTTCACAATAATAATTTCACAATCCAAGAGAAGAAGAGAGTAATAATAATAATTAAAATTTAAAAGCCATCAAAACTTATAACAATAATATATAATACATATAAATATGTTTATAATAAAAATAATATATATATACACATATATTGAAGAAAATATAAATTAAGTTAATATCACTTTGTCACGGGCTTATTGGTTTCTTTGGTCAGGTCCATGCATGTTGGCTCATAAATATGAAACAATAGTAAATTGGTACTAAAAATAAATTGTGAATGTGAATTTTTTTATTGGGTGTTATTTTCTTGTTCCAACGTGTTTTATTTGACTCATTTCATTTGCTATTTGCTACCTTGCTACTATAGATAATTCAGATTTCTTAATATATTTTGGAGGTAGTCGCATATGTATATTAAAGTCTTGAGGGAGGGTGGGGGGCTGAGGCCCCTGTCTGGTCCCCTTACATCCGTCCCTAACAAGGGAACAATACAAGGTCATATCAGTCATGACAAAATTGTAAATAAAAGGAAGGTATAAAATAGAAAATTCTAGAATTTGTATCTATGGATAATCCAAATTTCGAAAGAGTATCTGCAATTCGCTTCGGGATTCAACAACCAATAATCCAATATATACAACATCAAAATAAAGCATTTTATGCCAAAAAAATACAAATAATTCATGTTAAGTATAATAATATAGCCACATTAATTCCAAAAGCAAGACACAACAATTTTCATGCTTAAAACAAACAAAAAATCAAAAATTGGGTTTCATGAAAGATTTTTAATAAGAACTAAAAACATATTAGACTTAATTGCAATTTTCACTTTTCACTTTTTAATTTTTGGTAAAATTTTCTCTCAATAAACTAATTTGACATATTTTAATCCAATTTTTAAAAAACTTGTAAATGTACCCTCTATTAATTTACTCATAACATAATTTCACTTTTTATCTCCCAATTTTTTATTTTTTTTGGCTAATTTTATATCCAAGTTTAATTTTTGGGTGAATTTCACCCTTAACTTTTTTTTGGCAAATTTTATCCTTAGTTTTATGTTTATTAATAGATAACTAATAGAGAATAAACTTCACAAGTTTCTTAAAAATTGAGGATAAAATATGTCAAATTAATTTGTTAAAATAAAATTCACCAAAAATAAAAAATTGAAGATAAAAAATACAATTAAGCCAAAATATTATTTTAGTATTTGTTATATTTAGTGGTGAAAGAGGAGTCATTTGCTTTGTTGAAGGCAATTTTGCCGTTTTTACCTCTTAATTATTCATTATATCATTTTTATTAAAAAAAAAAGTATACTATTTTTGCTTTTCAGAAATATCTTTCCGAAATTACATATATTTATTCCCAAAATGTATCCCTGGAACTATAATTCATAATTCTAGAGATATACTTATCGAATAGGTATATATTTTTTAATAAAATATTACTTAACAACTAAGATGGTTGACGAAAAATAATAATAATAATAAATAATAATCACTTATCTTATACTCATGTTTATTAGTCTTATTTTCATTCTATCATTATTGTTCCTTAAATCCTATATAAAATCTTATTTTCATCTTATCTTTATTATTATTTAAACCCTAGTTTTAAACTATCTTCATCATATATTCATTATATAATATTATGTTTTCATCATCATTATCATACAATATTTTGTGTTTTCCTTCATATGGCATTGCGTTTCAAGGCACAGTCATCACTAACTTCATATATTATACACCTTAATTACAAAGCAAAGCTTTTGATGATGGTTTATTTCCTTTAAGTGTATTCATTCAGTTTCTAATCCAAGTGTACATCAACGATTCAGTGTCACATGAAGTTAGTGATAAACGTACCTTGAAACGCATTATCACGTAAAGGAAAACACAAAATATTGTATAACATAATGATGAAAATGCAATATTATATAATGAATATATGGTGAAGATAGCTTAAAATTAGGGTTTAAAGAATAATAAAGATAGAATGAAAATAATATTTTAGATAGGATTTAAAGAACATTAATGATAGGATGAAAATAAGAATAACAATCATGGACATAAAATAAGTATTTATTATTATTTTTATTTCTCGTCAATCATCTTAATTTTTAAGTGATATTTTATTAAAAAATATACTTATTTCAGAAGAATATCTTTGGATCTATAAATATAGTTTAAGAGATACATTTCCAGAATAGGTATACGTACTTTTAGAAATACATTTCTGAAAAGCAAAAGGGATATACTTCTTTAAGAAAAAAGATATAATGAGTAATTAGGGGGGTAAAATGGGAGTGTAAATAGGAAGAACCAAGTCTAATCCCAAAGAAGTCTAGTAGAAATTGGGCCTCTCTCGTAAGAAAGCCGTTGACGCTAGCATAGAAATCCACACCATCAAGGAATGTTCACCCCTTCTTTTTCATTTTCATACTCTAATTTAGATTTTGAAAAAAGAAAAAAAAGAAAAGCATTGCTATTACTTTTTAAACGTATTGCTTTTTGATAATTTTTAATTAAGATTTAACTCGTGTTTTATTTTTCATTCTTATATAAGCGATTGTATGTTGATTTTTTGTTATGTAATTTGGTTTTATGTTAAATAATAGAATTAAATGTAATTTTGGTCTTCCTATTTTATTTAATTTGTAATTTGGTTTTTCTATTTTAAAATGAAAATATTTGGTTCATCTATTTTAAAAAATTCATAATTTTAGTCTCTATATTTCAAAATAGAGACATTTGATCATTCTATATTAAAAAATTCTAAATTTTGATTTTATACTTTTTAAAAATTCATAATTTTGGTCTAATCTTCAATTTTATTCCTTTTATTTCTTACATTATAATTAATTAAATTATTTTTATTATAACTTAAATGAATATGTTAGATTTATGATTTAACTGAATAAAAAATAAAAGAAATAAAAATATACAAAATTGAGAATTTGATTGAAATTAAAATTTTACAAAATAAGAACATTAAATATCTCTATTTTAAAATGGAGGGACCAAAATTACGGAATCAACAAAATATGAGAACCAAAATTGCCTCTAAATAATATAGAACATGATACTTGGTTAAAAAAAAAAATAGGTTCAATCTTTCATATAACCTTTAAAATAAAAAAATTTTAAAAAAAATGAAGCATATTGCCTTTTTACGGGTGATTTTTTATAATACTTATTTTTCTGAGAAATGAGAGATAAATTTTGACCATATCACATACATGTCAAGATTATATGTTAATTGATGCTATATTATTTTTTAAAAATCTTGACTATTTAAGTAGGATCTAATGATTTATATTGATAGTTTTAATTTTTTATAATAATCAAATGTTCTAGCAGGGAACGTTCTAAAGAGAGTTCCAAAGAGCGTAAGTAATGCTGTGTTGCCGGCCTCTCGAGTCTCGACTATGAAGGTATCTTGTCTAAAGCATTTGCCGACCACCCAAAATACTGTTTACTTGTTTTCTTTTCTGTAACATTGAGCTCCAAGTACAGGTTGGTTCAATTTGTTTTTCTTTTTTAAATTAAGGTCAATTATAAAAAGTATTCAAATAAAATTTAAAAGTGTAAAACAATAATTAAAAACTATTTATAATTAATGTAAAAAAACACATTCAAAATTTTAAAAACTTCAAGAATAACCTTTAAAACATAGATTAAGATAAATAATTTCAATAAAAATAAGCATAATTTAATGCTGAATTTATTAAAACTTTAAACGAACACCCGACACATATACTTCAACGACATATCGAAAACAACCGATAGTCTATTGTGCTTTTTAAACTGACATATCAGTTGGTTCAGTACGTCATGTTTTATTAAAAGAAGTTCAAGCTTGAGTACTCTTCAAAGTTCAAATTCTTATACTGTCGTATCACTATAATTATCATAATTGCAACCTTATTTTCACCACGATTGTCATGTAAGTCAGGTATATTTCACCTACACTACATATGTTTAGCTTCAATTTATTTAAAAGGCAGTATTTATTTTTATTAGTTTTATAAAAAAAAAATTCCGTCATGCACCCATGGGGACATTTATTTATTAAGGGCCACTTGCTTTTATTTTTGAAAGGTCATTTTATTAATGAGGGTCATGTTACACAGTGAAGAGAGATTGTGACCCAAAGCAATCGATGGGTAAAGTTTGTCCTATTTGGATTTAGTAGATGCTAAAGAGTATTAACACTGCTCTGCCTTCTCGTCCAATCAGGCCTGACAATGGTGCTGGCCTCAATGTTTCTTTGCAGTTGCAATTGCATTCTAATGCCCCCCACATCTCCCCTTTTTACTCCATTTCCATTGCAATCATATTATTTGGACATTAGGATTGTTGTTTGTAAAAATATGAAAATGGCCAACTGATTTGAGACTGCTTGTTATTTTAAAAATTAAACTTGAATTTATTTGAAAAAATTTTAATTTTTTTTTGCATTTTTTAAAAGTATATTTTAATTTAAATATTTTGTTTACATTAATTTATATACACATTTCAATTGCATTTACCAATTTTAAATTAATCCCATTAACTTCTAATTTATTATTAAAACACTCCTTACTTATTTTTTAAACAAAAAATAGTAGTTTCATTTTTTTAGTTGTAAATCCCCCCAAAAAATAATAATTATCACAATTAGTATCATCATTACAATCATTATCATTGATTAATTATTGTTGCCATCAATAATGGTCAATGTCATGGACTTTATTATAATTGTTACTATCATGAATAATACCTTCATCGTTATTATCATTATTATTACTTGGATCACTAACATCAATTATAAAATCATTACCATTTTGAGAATCATTATTATTATCATTGTCACTATCATTATTATTACTATCACAATAATTATCATAACTATCATCATGTTCATTATTTTTACCGTCACAATTCATTACCACTACTACTCACCACTAACCAATGACATTATTGTCATTACATTCATCACATCAATCACCACTATCAATATAATCATCATCTGTGTCATTATCATTATTTTTCTCGTTCAATTCATTGTCATCACATGTCTATAAGATATTATCTTTTCTACTATCATTGTTTTATAACAACCACAAATATCACTTTTATCACACTATCACTATTACTATTTATCACAACAATAATTATCATCACCATAATAATTATTATTGTTGTTATTACTACCATATTTATCACTACTAACTATTATTATTATTGTAGTAATTGTTAGTACCATAGTTCCTCTTACTATTTTATTGTTTTATCATTACATCATGAACTTGAATTGGGAAATATGGAGTGACTATGTACATTAAATTCGAGATTTAATTAGTATTAAAATATAAAACTATAAAAATCTGAAACTAAAAATTATAAATCTAAAAAGTAATCTTAATTTTAAAATTGACAATAATAGCAAATTCCTTAGTACATCACAATCAAATACAATGGGTATAAACTGTACTAGAAAGTTAAAAATATTTTAGAAAAAAATGTATAAAATGCATTTACAAGTATTTTAAATGTTTTAGGAAAAATGTATTAAAAATAAAGTAGCCCAAGTAGGTACTCCTAAAAGGAGATGGTGTCAATGCATTTTTATTGTCTTAAAAAGTTAAAAACATACATGTAAATGCATTTTATACATTTTTAGGACAAGTATATTTTATTGGAGTATATTTATTGTCTTAAAAAGTTAAAACATTTAGTATTTTTATTTAATAAATAAGAGAGTTAATAGAAATTATTCATTAAAGGATTTAGAAGTATCCTTGTCCTAATCCAATTGAAAGGGAAAAACGAAAATACTGTAAAAGGAGATGGTGTCAATGCAAATTGCAACAAATTGGGGTACCAAAATGCAAAGAGAAGTGTTACTATCAGCATTGTACGCGCCAGAGAGAAAGAACCAAGAGAGGGAGAGTGAGTCGCAGAGTGTCTTCGAACTTCGAAGCTCAAACAGCTTTTTAACCATTTTCGCTTCTTCTCTCGCATTACCACTATGCATTAAGTAACCTTTTCTTGGGTCAGGGTTTTGGCTTCTCGGAAAAATCGAAATGGAAGAAGATTTTGGGTACAGAAGGAAGGCGAAGATAGCACTCGTCGCAATCATGGTACTCGCCTCCGTCGCCGTGTTTGCGCTGCTCGTTGCCTTCGCCTACTACTGCTACATCCTCAACAAGCTTTCGAATCGTCGAAAAAGTCTCAAAAAAGGTTCGGGTCTCTTTCTGAAAATGTAGTGAAATTCAAAGTTCGGTTTGTAAGTAGCCCTCTGAAACACGAGAAATTATTAGATTGTTGTGTCCCTAACTAATCTGTACTAACAAGCAGTTAAAGTTTTCAATTAATGAAAATAATAATAATAATAACATTCATCTGGGTGTCATGTCGGAGAAATTATTTGGTAATTTGAGGTCCTAGCTAATTTTTACATGAAATGTAATTAATTGTTACTATTAGTTTTTTCTCGTAAATTGAAAAACTTAAATACTTGACTCGGAGGACCATAAACATGCAATGGTTTGGGATTAACTAATAATTTATCGTCATATGAAGATTAGTTTGGACTTTGGATCACGGTGGTTCCAGACCATATAATAATTTCTCTTAAAACAGAGTGATTGAAGGGATGTGTTAGATCTAGTGCCACTGGTAATTTGCTATTGTATCTCATGTGCTATTTTATTTTGGTTTGATGCAGCCATTTGTTTGTTTTGCGTTTTTTTCCCTTCTGGATTTGGGCCTAGTGGAAATTATGGTGAATTTGTGTTACTTATTTTTTCAGGAAAGTTAGTGATAGTTTTTTTTAGGGGTTGGGCTTTAGTTGTGTTTCATGTAGGTTTAAACTTAAAATGGAGGATTTGATTGATTAAACACAGAGGGACGCTTGTTTGATTGATTTATGTTGCAACTGTGTCTGTAGTTTTTACTGTTTATATGTGCTTCTTTCTTGTCTAAAATTTGGTGAAGTTTGGGTGTCAAACAAGACATGTAAGGCCTGTTTGGTTTGAAAAGTTCGTTCCTGTTTTCCTTTCCTGGTTTGGGTCAAAATGATGCCTTGTTTTTATTGTTGCCAGTTCTCAAAGATGTATAACAATGGTGAAAATGCCATTTTCTATGCAAATCTTTGAAAATACTGAATGAAGTAAATATAATATGAAAATTTTAAATTATTTGTGAAATCAACAATATGAAAATAAAAAATATTTTTTCAAGCCGAATCGATCCTTATTTCCTTTTATTTACATTTAATCAATTTGATTAATAATCACATTTCAATCTCTACGCTTGTAAAAAACTGAAGTATGATGCTGCCAATGTTGATAATGCCAATTCCTCGGGTGAAATTGATTCTCATTTGAAATGTCTCGGATGGAAAAAGTAGGAAAAAGGAACTATATTGAGTTTTTGTGTTTTACCTTTTTTTCAAGATTTTAAATTGAATGGTTTGAAAGTAACTTTTGGTTGTTTACTTTAGAACTTATTTATCTTTCCTTTTTCTACTTTTACTTGAGTAAATTGATGTCCCACTTACTGACAGATTTTGCTTGATTTTATATTAGTTGAAGATGCCCACCTTAACGAGAAAAGTGACTTTGCAAATCTGCAAGTTGTTGCTGAGAAAGGACTTCAGGTGTTCACTTTCAAGCAGCTGCATTCTGCAACAGGGGGCTTCAGCAAGTCAAATGTCATTGGTCATGGTGGATTTGGACTTGTTTACCGGGGAGTGCTCAACAATGGCAGGAAAGTTGCAATCAAATTCATGGATCAGGCAGGAAAGCAAGGAGAAGAAGAATTTAAAGTAGAGGTTTGTTGCCTCTTAGAACATTTTGGCCAGCCCAGTTTCTTTTGTAGATGCTATGGGAAACACAATGCATTGTTCTTCTTCATGCTTATGCATTTGATTTCCAGTGAAATTTGTAGATTGAGACATCATACTATTTTTGGTCATGAATCGACGAATTAAATAGCAATAAATGTTTTGGGAAGCCAATTCTTTTTGGTAATTGAGTTGAATTGGTTCCTTACATGTCACTGTAGGTGGAACTGCTAAGTCGATTGCATTCTCCATATCTGCTGGCATTGCTTGGGTACTGCTCTGATAGTAATCATAAATTGCTGGTGTATGAATTTATGGCAAATGGTGGACTGCAGGAACATCTCTATCCTGTCAGCAGTAAGTTATGCAATATATATTTTCTAAAAAGCTTTTATTCTTTTGTAATTTAAAGTCCTGTAAATGGATGGGACTACATATAATTTTTCTTACCTGGAAGTCAGTAAGGAAAAGGATGGATGTGTCATATGTCTCTGGAATTTTGATATAAATCTCTGCTTTTGCTACTATTTGCTCACCCCAGGTGCTGAGCAAGGAAAAATTGATTAGAACCTTTTTTAGTTTGAATGGGTAACACTTTTTCAAATATATTTGATGGCAGATAAATATATTAATCTATCAGTATTGAACATCAGAGTTAAATTGATGATTTTTTTATTTTTTATTTATTGAAAACAGTCCAGCCAGCATGTGCCCAGTTTGACTGGTTGCATTTGGCACTTTTAGTAACTGATTCCTTACATATATGCCCCTGTTCTGTTGTGTAAAACTGATTGACGTGTCCATATAAGCATAGACAATAAATTTCACCAAACTCTTTTTTACAATCTCTCCCTTAAACTTTTTCACTCAGCAAGGCTTATTCTTCCCTTCTAAAGTTTATATGGATTGGAAGTGACACATTGAGCTATATTCCTTGCACATTACACAATCTGGACAAAAGAAAATATACTAATGCTTGCAGCATCAGCTTACCTGTTTAAACAATTTCTACAGAGTATGAATTATGTACCAATGCATCATAAGCCTTATAATTTGCATCACTAACATTTGAACTCTGGAATCTCTAGTGTACGAGTAATGAGGATGAAAATGTAGAATGTATGATATACGTGAGGAAATTTTTTATGGGTCATGTATGACAGAAAGTTTTTTTTAAAATAGTTTCCATTCTTAGTTTGTCAGTATGAGCTATTATGAGAACTTGATCAGAACCTGGAGCGAAAATTCTTATATCTCTCCCATTACCATGAAAACAAATTTGGAATTATTTGTGATAAAGTGTTATAATTGTTTGTTATTCCATATTTCTGGTGTGTATAAAGCATTTTTGTTCTTTTTTTCTGTCTCCTCCCATTTTCTTGTAAAATTTTTCAATAGTGGGCTAGTTAATTTAAAATGTCCAAGTATTGTGTCTGCAGCCAGGGTTGCTATTTTTTGTCAGTTCTTTTGTGTTATATTGTATGTTTGAGTTGATTTTCTTGTAGATTCTATTATTAGGCCTGTAAAGTTGGATTGGGAAACACGACTAAGAATAGCACTTGAAGCTGCTAAGGGTTTGGAATATCTTCATGAGCATGTCAGTCCCCCAGTGATTCACAGAGATTTTAAGAGTAGCAACATCCTCTTGGACAAGAAATTTCATGCCAAAGTTTCTGATTTTGGATTGGCAAAGCTTGGACCTGATAGAGCTGGTGGACATGTTTCAACTCGGGTTTTGGGCACCCAGGGATATGTTTCCCCTGAGTACAAATCTTAACTCATAATTTGTTTTTACATTGTTTTGGTTATTCTATTGTTGCAATCTTCATTTGTATTATAAGACTTGTTCTTTGAGTAATTCCGTCTCATGAAAAACTAATGTGGTTTTGCAATGTTTGATTGTGCAGATATGCACTAACAGGGCATTTAACAACAAAATCAGATGTGTACAGTTATGGAGTTGTACTTTTGGAGCTGCTCACTGGCCGGGTGCCTGTTGATATGAAGAGACCTCCAGGGGAAGGTGTTCTTGTTTCTTGGGTGTGTTTGTTATTTCTTTTCACCGATCAAATTCTATGTTGATTCTGTACTGCTCAGTGAAAGTTATTAAATCAATTGGTATTCCAGTATTTCCATTTACGGGAGGAATATTACCCGAGTAACATTTGTATTTCGGCACTAGTTCTTTCTAACAATCTTGCACCTGCTACTTGTGTTTAGGCTCTGCCCCTTTTGACTGATAGAGAAAAGGTTGTAAAGATTATGGATCCTTCATTGGAGGGACAATACTCTATGAAAGAGGTTGTCCAGGTGGCTGCAATTGCTGCAATGTGTGTGCAACCAGAGGCAGATTATCGGCCTCTCATGGCAGATGTTGTGCAGTCATTGGTTCCACTGGTGAAGACTCAAAGGTCCCCTTCAAAGGTAGGCAGCTCCTCTAGTTTCAATTCCCCTAAGTTGTCCCCTGGCCCAACATTTTAATGCATGTAACATATTGTCAACATTTAAATGAAGGATAAGTACATGCTTACCAAACTAGATTCTGTATTGTATGCTTGGTAGTTGCCGTTTCCTTGTAATCTTAAATCATATGATGCTCTTTGGAGAGGAAAAAAATGGTAGGTTTAATGGTAATGTTCAAATTGATAATGATGAAAGGTTAGATTCGTTTACTTTTAGTTTGTGATGGAAGTTCTACGTAAGTATCTCCTTTTAAGTCTCCCATACGATAACATTAAGATAGATGGTTGGTTGCTTGGTGCTTTACTAATCATTATGGTTCTCAATTTTCAATTATTGTATCCTTGAAGGCAAACAAAAAAAAAAAAATGGAAAGAAAAAAAGAGAAAGCAATTCAACACGTCTTAGGAGATTGGTCATCCTAGTGTCCCCTCGCATGACTTTTTCCATTCTTGTATTTTCTTGCTGGGGCATAGGTTTCCCTTGGAGGTTGATATTGTTAGTCAACATCATGGCAAAAGGATAAAAGTGCTGAAGCTGAAGGATATCAAACATATCATGGGGGAAATAATTTAGAACGTGTTTGGTTAAATATGTAAATGTGATTGACGGAATGTGCCTAAGATTCTCAAATATTTAACCCCACTACTATTTCTAGTACCTTAATGAGAACCCGTGTAAACTATTGTTTTGCCACATCTGATCATCGATCCATATCTGTATGTTCCTAAACCCTAGTCATTGTCATGGCAACGTATGGAAAATTGAAATCTTTTTAAATTTCGTTGGCTAGTCGCTATAACAAATGAAGTCTATAAAATAATAATATTGTTTGTCTAATAAAAGAGTAAGCGATGTACCCAATTCATGCGTTGCCACCAAGTCTAAGAAAGCCTAATAGCAAACCTTAGAAAGGGGCAAACTGGTTCGTTTATGAATAAAAAATTAGGACAAAGTAGGGTCTATTTAAAGTCTTCCAAGAAAGAACTTGGACAATCTATTACTATTCAATTAGCTTAACATTCGCCCGATACATGGGGAAAATATAATAAATTAAACTACTAAATAATGGCTTTAGAAAATTTTGTATCATTGTAAATGATATCTTTATATTATATGTCATGTATATCGATCCTTTTACAGGTAAGAAGCAGTAGGTAGTGGAGGTAATTTTGCTTGAGTTGGTAAGACCATTATAATAAAAATATTCTTTAGAATATTTAACACATACTCAAGACTCAATTTTAAAATTATTGATTAAATTAGAATAATCTTGTGATATATATGATTATTTTATATCAAGATTAGAAAAAAAAATACTGTTTTTTCTCTTCTTTCTGATCAATAATATCATCATATCATATGACCTGTAAGTCTTGTGAGAAGTAGTATTGAAGAAGCAATTATCATTCTATGAAATAATTTATTACTTTGTAATCATATCACTTGATTAATATCATTGTAATTTATTACTAATATAACGAGGAAAGGAACACAAAACTAAATGATGAAATAAATTTTTAATTTCAATTAGGACTAATTGGCTCTATTAATATGTCCATATTTTTCTTTGAGATGAATATTAACATTATTACAAGCAAAAATTTGTGCCTCTCATTTTTGTCATGCTATTAACCACGAAATTATAACATGTCAATTTTGAATTTTAAAAATTAAGTAATTAACAGACTTCTATTAAAA
Source organism: Glycine tomentella (assembly GCA_007407185.1). Classification (NCBI taxonomy): domain Eukaryota; kingdom Viridiplantae; phylum Streptophyta; class Magnoliopsida; order Fabales; family Fabaceae; genus Glycine; species Glycine tomentella. The sequence continues at coordinate 1,050,521 of PYAF01001286.1, forward strand.
GAAACGCTAAGAAAAACTATATATATTAATTACAATTTGAATTTATAGTCAAGAGAAAAATAAGATGAATTTATACACAAAATTGTGTTTCTCATTTTTGTTATACTACCACTACATTGTTTTTTTTTTTCCTAACGTCAGTGACAAAAAATTGGCTAATACTGCACACCAAATTGACAGTTTTCAGAATGTCAACGACCAAATTAGTTGGTAATATTTAAGGATTAAATCCCTGTTTTACTTAAGTTTTTATTTTGTGCTCCTCCCTTAATTATTTTCTACATTTATCTCTGCTCATAGACACACGTCTCACAAATTGAAGAAGACATGCAACAACATTAGAAGAAAAGTACTATAAAAATTACCTTTTTTTTGTTTTAAGGAGGAAAAAAAAAAAGAAAACTTAAATTTATAAACGTTAAATACTCATAAGGACAATTTTGTCACCTAAAGTAATCTTCCGAGCTAAAACAAAATTGCTGATATCGAAAAAATATGTGTAACCTATAAAAAAGAATAATATACCACTAAACAATTTAAACACGACAATATAATTCAAACACATTTACATCGAAAATTATATGCCTTAGTCGACCATCTATCTGCCTTATTCAACTATCTACAACTTAAAACTCAGACAACTATTTAGGTTAGCTCACCCAAAAAGGAACTTAATTCTTTTTCTTTTAAAATTTTCCTTTCAATAGACACATGATTAACACAATAATAATTTCTCAGATGTTGAATTAGCCAAAGTTCTAACTTTGATATGGTTTAATTTCTGTGCGTATGTAGCTAATCTCTCAAAGGTCTTAATTGCAATTGAATCCACCCCCTGGCGAAACACATCACAATTAGTATATGGTGAGAGTTACGATCATAATCATAATCTGTCCTTATCCACTTAAGACACGTGTATATAATAATTGACCACTAAAATGTGGAGTACAGATTTCTTTGTCAAATCATATATAAATTCAAATCATTGAAATTTCATCCATAAATACCTTTGTCAACCTTTATTAAAAGTTCTAAAAATTATTTTTCATATGAATGATGCACTAGAAAAGTGGACACAACCAACTTTTTAGTAGTATTTTATTTTTCAGAAACGCGGAATTGATACCCAATTCTTCTTTTATCATTTATTTTGTTAATTTTGATATGACAAAACAACTGATTAAGACAAAGATGTGTTTGACTTAACCGAATCTAATTCAAGTTGGATTCAGAGCTGCTTTTGCTTTATATGCTTACATAGTAAAAAACGGGTCAAACTGATCCCCGCTTGGGTTCTCCTAGAACTAGAAAGGATAGGGTTATGATTACAATCACTTTTATGCTGAGTGGATGATTGAAGTTCTATTTTGCTACATATTATTTGCGCTATATATTATGAATAGTATTGACGTGTAAAGTAACAGCAATTATGCATCGATCTCCTTTCAGTAAGACAAAAGAAAAAACTTGAAAAATTGTAGCGAAGAAAAAGTTGAAAAAACCGAAGAGGGGCGCAAATCATATAGGTAGGAAAATACATTATGCAAATTTTATTATTAATTAATTAATATACATTTATATTAACATTGATCACCATCACCTCAACTCGATCAAGCCATGAAATAAGGGCATCATATGAAAGATCTTTGATTCTTTGTGACATATTCACCGATGTTCTTCAAAATCCAATACCAAGTAGTACTGATACGTATCAACGTATGGTATTCTTCGTTAATTGCTACCAAAGGTGGGTGATAAAACATGATTAAATGAAAACCTCGTTAGGTTAATCGAATAAATTAATTTAAATTTTAGAGAATTTCTTAAGAAGAAACCAAGAAGTGTGAAAATTTGTTTTTTGACTTGAAATATGACCCCGCCAAAAGGGCGTACGTACATACCACTTCATACTTCAATTATGCAGCCTTTTCCTTGTTTGTTATTGAGAATAAGTCAAACGTCAACTACTGCTTTTTGTTTTTGAATTACATATGTATCTTTTACAGATTACAAGTTACCATGTTACCAGATCAGATTATTATAAATGATAAAAAATTTATTTAAATATTTAATATAATTATATATTTAGAATTCAAATTCGAATTAAAATAATTTTAAGTGAGTTAATTCACATATTTAGTGATAAGTGTCTACTTCTCTAATGGTGAGCCATCTCATCTTTTATCTCACAGGTTTCTTCCAAAGTAGCACCCAAAAACTTTAAAAAGTAAAGCACGTATGGATCGGAGCAGCATGTTTGAAAGTTGGTACAATTTTTTTCTCTGGCATTTCTATCTTTTCAATATATATCTCCATCACTGCCTTGATGTGTCTGATGCAACTTGCCTACAATTTCTCTATATAATGCATACCCTCTTCCATTGGCTTCTTCATCCTCTGTACACAACACAATAAATCACTATTTGTGCCTTAAAAGCTTGCTAGCAAAATGGCCCCCTTGTTACGTACCCTCTTCTTTGTTGCACTCTCCATTCTTTCTCTCCTTGCTTGTTTTACCAATGCACAACTTTCTACCAACTTTTATGATAAAACTTGTCCTAATCTTCAAACCATTGTGAAAAATGCAATGCAGCAAGCTATCAATAAAGAAGCCAGGCTTGGAGGCTCTATACTTCGATTGTTCTTCCACGACTGTTTCGTTAACGTAAGAGCGCAGTTTCTTAAGCCACTTTTATGTCTAAATCTGTATGTTTATAATTACATGTATGGAGTGTATCATGTGAGAGAGTGGAACAAAGCTAACTTTTCACTACTCAAAAGTTATAAGAGAATAATTAAGATTAAATTTAAGTCAAATTAATATTATAATTATTCAGCATGTTTTATGTATTTATGGTTAAGATTAGTTCTTCTAACACTCACTTGATACATTTATAAAAAAGAAACACTCACTTGATACATTGTATATGCCTATATGGCTGCTTAAAGCAAAAATTTACGCGTACGTTTTAGCTAGGTTTAACTTTATGGCTTTTGAAGGAGCCAAAAAATACTATAGTACTGAAACTACTTGAATATGTCATCGAATGAAAATATTTGTCTTTTATTTATTTTTTTTCTCTAAGAAAAAGCACATGGATATTATCATATTTTCTAACACCAACTTTTTAATATAGTATTTTTGTTTTGCATACACATTTTTTCTCAGATCTAGAGGAAATATACCCGCATGGTGAATAATTTGTATAAGATTTTTTTTTATTCTGTTTTTTTTTTTAAGAATAGGACTCCTCCCGATATAAGAATTAGATTTATGCAAATCTTACCAAAGGAATTGAAAGAAAGTAAAATAAATGGTATGAAAGTATCATTTCTTTTTTAAAATAAATGTCATAGGCAAGAATTAATTTAGTTAGTTCTTGACTTTGGTCAAAAAAATCTCTTGACTTACGGAGCTAGATAACGTTAACATCTTGATTTTATTTCTTTGTAATTAAATTATCAGGGCTGCGATGCATCAGTCTTATTGGATGACACTGCCACGTTTGTCGGTGAGAAAAATGCATTACCTAACCGAAATTCAGCGAGGGGTTACGAAGTGATTGACACCATTAAAACCAACGTTGAAGCTGCTTGCAATGGCACGGTCTCTTGTGCAGATATTCTAGCACTTGCAGCAAGAGATGGAGTAGTTCTGGTGAGCCATCCTTTTCCCATTTCTTTGTGTGTATATGATTTCATTTTTATTTGGCAGCCTCTAGCTTCTATCAAATCTATTACTACTATGTTATATATATATATATATATATATATATATATATATATATATGATTTCATTTTTATTTGACCCATTACATATATGTAGTATAATTCTTCTCACCTATATATGTACGTATATGGGATCTGAAAAATGGGTCAAATTTCCTTGACTTGGAAAGTTGATTTCAGGTCATAAAAGGAAATATGCAAAAAAAAAAATCCAAGTTTTTAATTTCACTTTAATATCTGTACATAATATTTCAAATAAACATCTTATTTTATTAAATGTATGTTGTTAAAAATAAAAAATAAAATACAAGAGAAATAACTTGAAACCTGTCAAATGACTGTCCTTAAGATTATTTTTCTCTATTCTCTACCTGAAATATCCAACATTACATTCAATGTACCCCAATTACATGTGTAAATATAGGTAATTAAACAATGGTATAAAAAACATGTGAAAAATGTAAACTCTTTTAGGTTTTTTCCTGCTCCCGTTATAATTGCATTGAAATCTTACAACGAGATTCCACCTTCCAGTCATTCTCACAAGCATATAGCTAAGCTAACTTGATGTTTGTTTTTTTCCTAACATATTTTGGCATGGGCTTATTTTCAAACCTTGTTCCCCACTTTCGGTTTTTACTTTTCCCTCTCACACGTAATTGATCACCATGTCAACTCTCGTAATGTAGTGGGGTCTCCCTCCTCCTAATAAGCATGCTTTGCGCAAAAAATTACATCACACAAAGCAATAATCAAGAAAAGAAAAATAAAAACTATGGTTCATGCAATCAAAGTATGGTGTCAGCCTTGTCTCATTCTTGAGAAAAACCACTCATTATCTTTCCCTTTTAAAAACCTGAAAAACACAAGTACCATCAAACCTTTGTCTTGTGGTGTGTTTTCCATATTTAGCTTTCGCTCACCACTCTCTAACTCAATAATTCACCATCATTTAACTCTCTGTTTGGTTTTATATTGAATAATCTAAAATCACCTTAAAATAGAAGTTGTAGCATTCATACAACCATTTATAGAATATTTTATATAATAAAAAATTGTTTATTTTTCTTTACTATTATTTATTAATATTATAGTTCTCTTTTCTCTCTCTCTCTCTCTCTCTCTCTCTCTCTCTCTTTATTGTATAACTTGTTATATTTTGATTTATAATTATCATTAATTTGATTTGTTGTGTAATCTGTTATATGAGTTGATGTACAAATAAATTTTCTCTTAAAATAGCAAAGAATATAATTTTAATTAAATATTCATATATTTAACGAGTGTTTGGTAACATGTTGGAAATCCACATTTCCTGTAAAATCAATGTGAAATTAATATATAAAGCAGTAATTTATTAATTCAGAAAACCACGTTGAGGGCAAATCCAACATGATACCAAACACACTTCATAAAAATATTAAAATTTCAACATAATACCAAAGACACTTCACAAATAAATATTTAGTGTGTTTGAAACATCGAATATTTTATTAAATTAAAATAATTTTAAATTACTTTTGCGTTAAATAAATAAATAAAAAGTTATGCTAAATTTTAGTACTAAATTTGCTTTTAAAATAAAAGTACTCAAAATAAATCATTTCATCTTAAAATCAATTTCACTTTAAAATCAATGTTGTTAAGATTCCTCTAAATGGAACGGTTCCATTGACAGGTTGGAGGACCTTCATGGGAAGTAGCACTAGGCAGAAGAGATGCAAGAACAGCAAGCCAGAGTGCAGCCAACAACGAAATTCCTTCACCATTCTCGGACCTTCCCACACTCATCTCCATGTTCGCCGCCAAAGGGCTAAGCGCACGTGACCTCACCGTGCTCTCCGGTGGCCACACCATAGGCCAAGCACAGTGCCAATTTTTCAGAAGTCGCATATACAATGAGACCAATATTGACCCCAACTTTGCCGCATTAAGAAGAGCCATTTGCCCTGTCTCAGGTGGGGACACCAACTTGTCCCCTCTTGAGTCTCTCACCCCCTATCGCTTTGACAACAGCTACTACTCTGAGCTTGCGGCTAACCGTGGCCTTCTCAACTCGGACCAAGTGCTTTTCAATGGTGGGTCTCAAGACCCTTTGGTGAGAACCTATAGTACCAATAATGCTGCTTTTTTCAGTGACTTTGCTGATGCTATGGTTAAGATGACCAATATCAGTCCTCTCACTGGGACTAGTGGTGAGATTCGAAGGAATTGCAGGCTTGTGAATTGATCATGGAGAGTTATTTATTCGAGTTTAACATCTATAGATTGATAGTATAAAATTTGTTTTGGTGTAGATCAATCAGAAATTATTTATGATAAATAAATTTATTATATATGATAAGTTATGATTGAATAATAATGTAACAACAAATTATATACTATCAATACATAAGCTATTTTTTTTTAATCTTTAGTTATGTTAGTGTTACTTTTTTTTGGTGTGTATGAGGGGAGCTAATAATAAGAGGGGATATTAGTTAGAGAGTTTCTACCATGTCCATGATGCTAATTTGGAGGTCTTGATATTGTTGTTTTTTCAATCAATAGGATTAGGCTGTATTTTATATATAACAATTTAGTTCTCGATAATCAAAATTTAATTTGAACGATGTCAATATCCTCTATGTAGCCCCCTTCCATAGATATAGCTTTTCGGTCTCCTTTAGTCGATTTCCCTTTTCCTTCCTAGCTCACCCCTATATTAGCATCTCCACAACTCTCCCCACTTCCTTTCTTCAAGACAGATAATTGTGATCTCCCATTTAGTTGTGATCCTACCTTTGACCTTCTTGTGTCTCCGTGACTATATTTTGGTTTCTTTCTCATATTATTTTCCCCCCTCCTTCGATCCACCTGATGTGTATCCCCAATTTTGCTCTCTTCAACACCTTTCACCTTGGCACATGGTAGTCGCACCTCCTCGACTGGACACAAATTCTTGACATTGGCTCTCTCAGAGGCTCGCACTCTCTCTGATAAGTGTTGAATAACTTTTACTGAATTGACAACCCAAAATTTGTTGGTTATATTGTTCCACTCCTCATTGTACATTATATTTGGCCCGATATTAGTCTTAACACCTTCCCCTTGCCTCCCCGTTGCAATATTTTTATCATACAATCCATCTCAACACTTATTATTGCACCTCTTCTTTTCCACGTCTTTTGCCTTGAATTTCCCCTTCTTTTAACTTTGTTAGGCCATAACTGAACTTGGATGGCCCATCCTTTTTGTCTTGCCCAATAGGTATACGCCCGGGTCTTTCTATTCCCACAGTTGTCCCTTGCCTACTTAGCCTTTTACCATAAACCCCGTCATTAGATGTCCCTTTCACATTCCCCAATTCAATGTCCTCCACTTTTTTGACCTCTTCACTACCCCCAATAGACCTATATGCACATTCCTCCCTACATCCACTTGATAGTGATGTTGACTTGTTTGTTTCATCCTCCAAAACGAAGTTTTGGTCCAGAAGATCATACCTTTGCACCAATACCATTTCTGCTTCATTTATCTGATCAATTCCTTCTTTATTAACTTTTTGTTCCTTATATCCTCCCTGGTGATTGTGTTGTTTTCAACTTTTAGTCACCCCATTCAAAATCTCTTGCTCTCCATTTAATGTTTTTTTTTTATCTTATATCCCTGTATGCCAAGGACCCATTGTAGTTGTTAACATGGCCCCTATTGACTGGTCACTCATCGTTGGTGTCCCATCTATCGTTGCCGGAAAAACTTCTTCCTCGTCATTACCAACCCCATCATCTCCCTCTTCTCCCGACCAATCAAACATGACTGACCTAATCCTTTCCCTTTCGACTGATCCATCCAAAACCTCCTCCATACCTTCACAATAACGACACTACTTACATCGACATTCAGGCACCACTTCCTCCATATAATGGATATTAAAGGCAATTCCATTACCAATTCACTTGTGGTAAGAAGCTATAGGTGTGAAGGCCAAAGTTCTAATCAAAACCCTCGCACAGTCCAATCTTTCCATGTTTTTGGTTTCTTCTGCCAGAGCAATAAACTTATCAACAAGGCCTGAGAACTTCCTAAACCCCTCTTCATTCCAAAGATTTAGTGGGATCCTGAATCATCTCATCCAATTTACCCTTCCACTTAGTCTTTCAGAGGTTGTCCACGGAGTGAAAGATTCAAACCATTCATTTATCCAACCTTTTTCTTCCTCAATAATCTTGATCAAAAGATCATCTAATCCTCTTATTAACAAAGTCAAGCTATCCCTAATAAGTCTTACACATACTGACCCATTTCCATGCAAAAAAGGCCTTTTGAAGATTAACCCAAGTATTCATCCACTCTTAATCTTCCCACCATGCTTCTCCCCAACTACTGACTATTTGTTTCCTTAATTATTGCCTCCATACCCTTCCATCCCACAACACCTTGTTGAAGATTTGTCTTGAGCTTCCAAGGCGATTTCTTGGTTATGACCACATCCTGATATGATACTTCTTCCCTTCGCAACATCCCTTCACCCACCTTTGGTCCACCCCTTCCATGTTTTTCACCACTAGTTTCATACCTTTGTCCCTTGATCTTGTCAAGCTTTGGTATGTTAACAAATGTTAACAAAAAGTCACTTATCTCCTATTCGTATATTATCTAGTTCCCTTTCCAAAAAACTTGGGTCTTCCACCCATTGGAATCTTACAAAGCCATATCTTTTCCCTCATTTGCTTCTTCTTAGAGAGAAGAAGCAAACAATCACCTTACCATATTTATATCAAATCCCTATTATATTACTTGTTTGGAAATCTTCTGGGAAGTTAGTGAAGAAGGATGATATTTCCTCCCCTAAACTGTTTCCCCCTCCCCATGCTCACGTGTTTTTTTTCTCTGTCCTCCCTCCCTCGTACTATGTTTCTACCACAAGGCTTTCTCTCATATTGTCTTCCCTTCTTGAAGACCTTGATATCTTGAATATTTTAACTCAAACATTTTTTATAAGTCTAAGCCTTGTGACCTTTGTTGTACTCGAATATGGATATAATTGAAAAACACTATGTTTCAACACTTAGAAAATATCAAAGTGGTCACCAATAGTAACATTGGGTTTAACCCATCAAAATTCAATCATACTCGATTTGCGCACTAACTTTTGCAAATTAATCTTAATAGCTTAATTCATCCTTAATGAACATTTTTATTATTTATCTTTCACTAAGACTTAGAATACTTATTAAAAATGTTTGGGAACAATTTTTGTCTCACCGTCTATTAGATTTAAGTAGTCTTCATCCATTATCTAAGCCTTAGAGTTATCTTAATTTAATCGTCTGTGTTTTTTTGCACACACGCCCTTTTGTTTGGATTTTATGCTTCATTCATTATTTCACGGTTACATATCATTTTCCTAAAATGTTAATACAGATTTAATAAAAGAAACAATTGCTCTCATTGAGTTGTCATCATACATATTAGTATTTTTATTCCTTAATTTTTTATTTGTCTTTTTAGATTGTTATGTAGAAATCAAGAAATACAATAAGTTTTCTTGATTCTATTAAAATAGTTGTGTGATTTTTTATTTTATTTAGTTTTCTTTTCACTCCACAATAAATGTATGTGTAAATTAATTAGAGATCGGGAATTAAGTAAGAATATAATTAATAAAAGGGTAATTAATATGTCTCAAACTTTATAAATGACAGACCAATAGAAACAAATTTGTTTCCAAAATCTGATAATTATTTTAGGAACGAAAGGAGTAGATAATATTCATTAAAATCGAAATTGGTTTGACACTAAACATAAAAATTTAATTACGGGTTAATTAAGTATTTTATCCCTCAATTATTTTAGAATTTGGTTTTTAGTCCCAGTAGGGTTTATCCATTTTTAGTCTTTTATTTATTTTTTGCCAACTATTTTAATCCTTCAAATTAAATTGGATCCTTGACTAGTATCATGTTTAACATAAATACACATTAGCACGACACATGACAGCTACGTGACAAGATGTCATATGACACCACAAAAGGTTCCACATAAACGTGACAGACTTACAAGTGTTGCATGTGGAATATTCATGTGATGTAATGCAATCATTCTTTTTTGAGTTATTTTTAGCTCCCTAGAAAATTTAGAAAATTAAATTTTAGTTCTTATAAATTGCTACCTTTCAATTTTAGTCCTTATAACATTACCATTTTTTTATTTTAGTCCCTAAAAAATTTTAGTTTTAGTTTTTAATCCTTAATTATTATATTCTGTCTTACTTTCATGTCACCAATATTCTCACACAATATTGTTCAAACCATTATAAAGGAATAATGACAAAGGTGAAAGTAGAAAAACATGATCCAAACATAAGTCCAAATACCTTGAACTTGCCATCCCTCTAGACCAAAAGCCCAGCTGACCAATGACCTATTTGGTCTTTTATATTATTTTTTGATTCAGTTTGATCATTTATCTTTTAAAAAGTTCAATTCGATCATTTATCTTTTTAAAAAGTTTAATTTGATCCTTTATCTTTTTAAAAAGTTTGTTTGGTCCCTTATCTTATTTTTTTTGTTCAGTTTGATCTTTTATCTTATTTATTTTATTTAGTTTGGTCCTTCAGTCTATTTAAGATTGACGTCGTTAATAATTTAAAAATAAACTTTTTTTATTCAATTTTTTCTCCTTATCCTCTACTTCATTTTCAACAAAAAAGTTCATTTTTAAATGATTAATGACGTCAATCTTAAATGCATCGCATGACTAAACTGAACATAAAAAAGATAAATGACCAAAATAAACATTTTAAAAGATAAATGACTAAATTGAAGTTTTTAAAAGATAAAGGACCAAAATGTCATTTGACCATTTGGAAAAATAGCCCTAACTTTTATTAGAACTCCTCATCAATCGATTATGATTGGGTTCCGACCTTAAAATCTTAAAACATGTCTAATCATTATTGAGGATTAATGACAAAGGTGAAAGTGGAACCACATGACCCAAACACTGACCCAACTCACTTGAAATACCTTGAACCCACTTAACTTGTAATCCACCTAAAGTTAAACCTACTTGGTCAAGAGTAAGCCTAAAATAAGTGAGTGTATTCGATTTGTCACACTTCAAAAAATTTGGGTTCAAACGTAGCCATAATTTATTGATGAGTATTCCTAATAAAAGTAGTGTCAATAATTCCACATTGTTGGGCAAGTGGACTTTCAGTTTAAGTGAATTATGAGTTAGACATTTTAATGTATTTTGATAAGTTTGAGTTAGGTTCATGTTTAGGCTATGTGGTTCCACTTCCTTCTTTCCTACTATTATGTAATAGTATTATGATTTGAATGATATTATGTGACAATATTGGTGAGATGAAAGAGAATAAAAAAATACGGAAGATTCTAAAAATGACAAAGTAAGATTTTTTTTTATTAAGGACTAAAAATTAAAATTAAAATTTTATAACGACTAAATGGAAATGTGACAAGGACTAAAGTTCAAAATTTTAAAATTTACAGGGGCTAAAAATGACATAGAGAACATTGGTCGTGTGACGCACATGAGGGTCTTTACGCTGCCTATTACTTTGTCTTTTTTTAGTCTTTGTTCAACTTTAATCACATGTCATAGTGTTAGCTTCATTGATAATTTTTACCGTTATATCATAGTTCTTCTAAAAAAAGTAATCGCATATTTAACAACATTAATTGTTTATAATCTTTATATTATTTTATATTTTAATATTTAACACGTATTGTATTACTTACTCCTTAAGTAGGCTTAACCAATTAACGAATATCTTAATGTCCAAGAATGAATCCCATCCCTTTTTTTACCTAAATTTGAATAATTACTTGGTTACTTTCTTCATTTTTGTGCATATGTTGTTAAAACCTTAAGGTCATTGCCACTTCCGATTTCCCTGCAATTTTTTTGTCTTTGTTCAACTTTATTCAAACATCAATGCACCATCTTCAATACTTTTCATTGCTATATCGTTATTCTTCTAAAAAAAGGTTAACACATATTTAATAAACATTTTTGTGCATATGCCATTATGCCCTTAACATCTTTGTGCTTCTGATTTCTTTGTTGTTTTTCACGTTGTCATCTTTATTTGTACGTCATTGTATCATCTTCATTGATACTTTTAATTGTTATATTATCGTTCTTCGAAAAAAGTAAACGCATATTTAACAACATTAATTGCTTATAAAAATTAATTATTTTATATTTTAATAGTTAACTTTGTATTTTATTACTTACTCCTCAAGTTGACTTAGTATATTTCTCAATATCAAAAGAATCACATCCTTCTTTGGTACCAAATTTTGAAAAATTTAATCCTCTTTATTAATTTATTAGCTTATTTTCTTCATTTTTGTGTGCATACCGTTATGTCCTTATGGTCTTTGTTGCTTTTGAATTTCTTGCTTATTTTTCCTCATCTTTGTTTATATTTATTCAAATATCATTGCACCATCTTCAATATTTTTCACCGTTATATCACTATTTTCTCAAAAAAGTAAGCACATTTTTAATAACATTAATTACTCACAAAATTTTATCCACACCTTATTCATCATTACTTTTTATATAAAGATCTTTATTGCTTTTGATTTCTTTGCAATTTGTTAGTCTTTCTTCATCTTTATTCAAACATCGTTGCGTTATCTTTGATACTTTCCACCGATGTATCAACATTCTTCTAAAAAAAGTAAATGCATATTTAATAAACATTTTTGTGCATATACTGTTATGTTCTTAGGGTCTTTGTCGGATTTCTCTATCATGTTTCACTCTTTGTCATCTTTATTTGCACATCATTGTGTTATCTACATTGATATTTTTCACCATTTTATCACCAATCTTCTCAAGAAAGTAAATGCATATTTAACAACATCAATTGCTTATACAATCTATATTAATATATTTTAATAGTTAACTTTGTATTTTATTACTTAATTAGATTTCTCAATATCCAAAAGAATCTGATCCCTTCTTTTGTGCCTAAATTTGAATAATTTAATCCTCATTAATAGCTTGTTTTCTTCATTTATGTGTATATACTATTATATCCTTATGATCTTTGTCGTTTTTGAATTCTCTATTTTTTTTAATCTTTGTTTATATTTATTCAAACATCCTTACATTATCTTAAATATTTTTCGTCGTTATATCATCATTCTTCTAAAGAAAGTAAACCCATTTTTAATAACATTAATTGCTCACAAAAAATTATCCACCGCTTTCAATATTCATCGTTACTCTTCGTCTAAAGGTCTTTGCCGCTTCCCATTTCTCTGCGGTTTATCCGTCTTTCTTCATCTTTATTCAAATATCGTTGCGTCATCTTCGATACTTTCCACCGCTATATTGACATTCTTCTAGAAAAATTAAATTCATATTTAATAAAATTGATTACTTAAAAAAACTATATTACTTTATATATTATTTCTATAATTCAAATGTAAAATAGCAAGAACCTAAAAATTTCAAGCAACGAGTTATTTCTCGGATGGAAAATAAATAAAACCAAACACCACCCAATTATCCAAAACAACCAAGGGCATGGCATTCTATAAAAATAATCATTTAAATTCCAAGGTTTGGTTTCATAGATTTTATACAGTAAAAAGTATTAATATTAAAACCAAAACTCAATAAAATATACTCCCCAACCATGTAGAACTCTGACTTAATTTAATGAGTAGAGTATTTAAACCTCAGTATTTTATGTTGCCATTACGTCAACATTACAACTTCCGAATACGTATTATTTTCCGTAAAATGCAACATTGGAGGTTCCATGTGATCCTTGTCTCCCTTCGATTTCACCCGTAAATCCTGCCACACCAGATTACGCATCCCGTCGTCGGTTACAATCACAGATTACAATCCAACGGTGCATATCAAATCGTGCTCTCAGTATCTAAACCAAGCGCGTGAGAAAAGACACAAAGACACACTCTCTCTCTCTTACTCGTTCGCCCTTTATATACTCCGAAGCCTGGACCCATACCCAAGCACTACTATTCCGTCGAAGGAGAGAGAAACTAGAGAGAGAAAGTGTGTTTTTTTTTTTGAGAGAAAGAAAAGAGTGTTGTGTTGTGTTGAGTGCAGTTTCTTTCTCACATGGCCTCTATGCCGTTGGGGCCGCAGCAACAGCTTCAACCACCGCCGCCGCAACAACCGCCGCTAGCGGAGAATGACGCGATGAAAGTGGACTCTCGCGGCGGCTCCGACGCCTGCGCCGAAAAGGTAATTTCCGCTCCCCACCACTCTCGTTTTGCGCGAAAACGACGCGCCGTTTGGAAACTCGGATCGTAGTTGATTCGCCGGAGAGGTCTTGGTATGAGCGTAGCCTACGGCGATCTGCTCATTTCCGGCATTGTTTTTGCCTGCTCGGAGGTCGCCGGAATTATGCTCCGGCGACGGTCGGAGTGGTTCTGACGTTACCTTGAAGGAATGTCGTTTTTATTTTGCTTATGGAATTGTAAAATTTGCAAGCATGAATGAATTGTTTTATCATTATTGTTTTTGTTGTTGTTGCTGTTATTTGATTTTTACTTGTGTTTTAATGGTTGAGATTTTAGTATTGAAAAATTGAAGTTTGTGGAGCTTTCCGTTTGGTGGTTCAGAAAAGAGAAATGGAATGGAGTGAAGTGAAGCGTGAAAATGTGGAATCCTGTTCTTTAATTTGGGCTTTTCATTTCTTCAAACACGAGAGAGAGAGAGAGAGAGAGAGAGAGAGAGAGAGAGAGAGAGAGAGAGAGAGAGAGGGAATATGACTAGGTACTTAGCTGAACTTCAAGTTGGCTTAGTTGAGTGCACCTGAGTTTCTGACTGCTCAAGTTTTTTTTTTTTTGTTTCTCTTTTTCCAATCACACTTTATGGGGTTGGAATATATTGCAATTTTCCTACCAGATTTTTTTTTTATAAATTTTTTTCTAATAGGCTATTCAGGGTTTTTAATTGCAGAGGTGTTTCTTGATATTGCGAAAAATTGGTTGATAAAACAATTATGGTCGTGGGCACCTCAAAAACCTTGAGGTTGTGGCCGAAATTGTGGTTGCAGACTGTTTTTTAAAACCTGTAGGCTATTGATGTTGTAATTTTTTCTAATAAGCCAGGTTGCTCTCACTTAATCTCTAATTTATTGTGAAATTAAAATGGCTTTAACAATATTGTGGATTTTGTTTTAAAGTTGGCTCTATATTGTTTGCTGTATAATTTTGGTATATTTTCTTTTTTAAGCTTGGGTTCCTTCATCCTTGCTTAAAGTGGGATTTCCCTCATTTATTAGGGATTGTTGTTCAAACGGTTTTTGTTTGCTTCAGGGAATAAGTGTTCCTAGATTCTCTCTCTGTGTTGTCTCATAATTGATATCAAAGCTTTTCTTTGGCATTTGATGCTTTCTTGTGGACCATGGTAACCTTATTTGACTTTGTCTGTGCATATACCTTATTACCTTTGAGCTCTTTACACTTGACCTATCTTCAACTTCGCCTATTGATTGGTGACTATCTATTCATTTCTGCTGGTTTTGTTCCATTGCTGTGTTTTTCTCTTATCATATAAAAATTTTAATCAAGCAGCATAGGAGTAGGTGTCGAAAGCAAAGTATTGACTGCTAAATTGCTGTTTATATAAAATGTAAATATGTATGTATGTCCATTAGTGAATTTGCTAAGTCATGCATAGGTCGAGCATATGGATGTCGAAACCAATGTATATATGTCCATAGGCATATGATGTTGCCATGTTAACTAAATGTTTTTAAACCAAATTATTGGTGATAATTGCTATTAAGACAAAGTTCAATGAAAATAACCCAATAAACAATTTCTGATATTGTATCAAGAAGAGTTTGATATTCTATTTCTCTATTAAGAGATTTGATTTACCATATTAAATATATTTATCTATTTATTGGTATAAATTGCAGGAAATGTCAGCTCCTGTCGCAGATGGTAATGACGCACTCACTGGTCACATAATCTCAACCACAATTGCAGGCAAAAATGGCGAACCTAAACAAGTGCGGTGTGTTCTAACCTTTTCTTTACTCCCAATTTTTATTAAAAAAATCATTTGGTACTATATATAAATATTTTCTTCCTTTTTGGAACTAACAGGAACTACATTGTGGCTTTGGGTAGTAAACTTAGTAAACCTTTTAATTATGGATCCATCCAAAAATATAATACTGGTAGTCAGCTAGAAGTTGGCAAATTTCCTCCATGCTTATCTAATCTAATTGCTTTTTTATTTATTTATTTAATTTTGTTCTCCCCCTTCTATTGATTGATTGTTTTTGGTTCCCCATTTTTGGCCTTGAAAGGTACAGTTTTGAAGAATTTTGAATAAAATTGAATGCTTAAGATTGATGATGACATCCACCGGTTTCAATTTCTTTTATTCTT
The DNA here is from genome assembly GCA_007407185.1 of Glycine tomentella. Taxonomy (NCBI): domain Eukaryota; kingdom Viridiplantae; phylum Streptophyta; class Magnoliopsida; order Fabales; family Fabaceae; genus Glycine; species Glycine tomentella. The sequence goes on from PYAF01001286.1 coordinate 1,066,657, forward strand.
CATAAATTTGTGCTCTAATGCCACTTGCAGACCATCAGTTACATGGCCGAACGTGTTGTTGGCACTGGATCATTCGGAATTGTTTTCCAGGTAAGGATAAGTTAAGTAATTATGTCATTAGGTGATAACTGTTCCTACTTTGCTTTCCCTGCTGTCAAGTATTTCATATTGCTTCACACCCTTGGGTTATGTTCCTTTTTGACCTGAAACAAAGGCGAAGTGCTTGGAGACTGGCGAGGCAGTGGCTATAAAGAAGGTCTTGCAGGACAGGCGATACAAAAATCGTGAACTGCAGTTAATGCGCGTGATGGATCACCCAAATATAATTTCCCTGAGTAACTATTTCTTCTCTACAACAAGTAGAGATGAACTTTTTCTGAACTTGGTGATGGAATATGTTCCTGAGACGATCTTCCGTGTTATAAAGCACTACAGTAGCATGAAACAGAGAATGCCCCTAATCTATGTGAAATTATATACATATCAAGTATGAGGTTTTCTCTGTTTGCAATTTGGTTTGATATATGTTGTTCTTGTTCCTCACTTTTTCTTTTGAAATTTTATAATGATTGAGTTGGGATGTGATGTCTAGATCTTTAGGGGACTGGCGTATATCCATACTGTACCAGGAATCTGCCATAGGGATGTGAAGCCTCAAAATCTTTTGGTAAGTTATTAGTTTGCTATTTTTCCTCGAGGAGTAGCATTTATTTATTCTAAACCTATTTTCCATTTGTTCTGTAGGTTGATCGACTCACACACCAAGTCAAGCTTTGCGATTTTGGGAGTGCAAAAGTTCTGGTATGTTGGTATTCTTCCTGTGCATTTCACTACTTTATACATGTATGCTACCATGTTAACAGTGGACGTGGACTATTAATGTCATATGCTACCTACCCTAGAATCAGAGAATTCAAAAAGCTCTTTTAAGATCTGTTCACAAGTGCAATTTTAATTTTGTATGTGATAATTGACATTTCAGTAAATAGCCACTAATGTTGCTATTAATCTGGAGTCTGGACCTCTACTAAATCATTTTTCAATATATAGAAGAAAGGTCATTGGTTGGGGTCACATGCTAATTTGCTTATAGTTATTTGCTCATAAAAATAAGGTATGATTTTTAATAATTTATTTCATGTCAGGTGGAGGGTGAATCAAACATTTCATACATATGTTCACGGTACTATCGTGCTCCAGAACTAATATTTGGTGCAACAGAATACACAACTTCTGTTGATATTTGGTCCGCTGGTTGTGTCCTTGCGGAACTTCTTCTAGGCCAGGTTGTTAAAATTTTAGGCAACCTACGCACTAATATTGTTCATACATAACATGTTTTTTTCTGTTTATGAGAAATGTTACTTTGGCTTCTCATAGTTTCAAAATATTTCTTTATAGCCTTTGTTCCCAGGAGAAAATCAGGTTGACCAACTCGTGGAAATTATCAAGGTGATTCCTTGTCTATGCTGATGTCACCCTGGATTGTATGAATCTGGCCGCTGAGAGATAATTACTAATGTGTTTTCTTGTAGATTCTTGGCACTCCTACTCGAGAAGAAATTCGATGCATGAATCCTAATTATACAGATTTTAGATTCCCCCATATCAAAGCTCATCCTTGGCATAAGGTAACTGCGTTCCTTGTCACTCCTTTTGGCTTTTGTTTTATAACAACGGTCTTTCTGAGAGCTTGTCTTTTGCGTGCGGGCACTGATGCATTTGGTGCAACGATCCATGGTTCAGGTTTTTCACAAGCGAATGCCTCCTGAAGCAATTGACCTTGCATCTCGGCTTCTCCAATATTCCCCAAAACTTCGTTACAGTGCAGTAAGTAGGGCAAACCCTTATACCTTTTCCTCCACTGCCTTCCTATCAAGGCGCATATACCACAGAATTATATTAGTATATTAAAAGTTAAAATATCCAGCCTTGATATGAAAGCTATTTACAATAAGTATTTTTATAAAGTAGTTTCATTATGCTCATTGTTCATACAATATTAAAAAAAAAAAATATTTATATAATTAGCATAGTTTTCACTGGCGGCTTCTTTTAAAGGTGGAAGCAATGGCACATCCTTTCTTTGACGAGCTTCGCGAGCCCAATGCCCGGCTACCTAATGGTCGTCCACTGCCTCCACTTTTCAACTTTAAACAGGAAGTATGTATCTAATTGGTTTCTCCTGTTAGATCTGTGATATCACACAAAACGGAAATTGCACTGTTGAATGTTTTTACACATTTATGTGGTCTGACTCTGAATATCAGTTAATCATAACAGCATTGTACTGCTGAAAGGATTGTGTACTTGTTTCTCTCATGATATCCATATATGTTAATGATTTTGTAATGAAAACATTGGATTGCAGTTAGATGGAGCGCCCCCTGAACTGCTTCCTAAGCTCATACCAGAGCATGTCAGGCGGCAAACGGGTCTCGGCTTCCTGTACTCGGCGGACACCCAAACCCAAACCCAAACCCAAATGTAAAGAGATAGTGAAACAGAGTCAACCGTTCTAGTGGATTAGTGTGAAATACATGATATCCTGCTTGTGGTCAATAGAACAGGGGTTAGGCCTAAATATGCAGTTTTTCTCCCCTTGTGAAGATGTATACATGTGCTGGAAACTCAAGTGTAACCCGGAAAATGTTGATTATGTCTAATGTCTAATATTTCATTCTAGTTAAACCGTGCTTGTTCCTTGCATATGTACTTTTTTCTTCTTCTTCGCACACATATTTTAAATAAATATATTAAATTTATCATTATTAAAAATTACTTGTCTAATGTTATTATAATATTTACTAATCACATAACTATGAATAACAATTTTTTAAGTTAATTATATAATACAATTATTGAATAGTATTTTTTTAAGTAAAATTAATACCAGACATCATTAAGTTTTGTATTTATTCAGTATAATATAGAGTCAAATTAAACTATGAGTTTAAATGTTTAAATTTATTAAATAAAATATAGTATTAATTTTAATTAAATATATTGTATGTTTAAAAGGAACTGAATACAATGACTGATTTTTTTTTAAATTATATTTTTGTTATATATAATATATAGTCATATTAAACAATATGGTTATATGTTTTTTAAAACTATAATATACCGACGATTTTTTTAATTAAATGTAACAGTATAATCTGAGCAGTATAACATAGATAAAATAATTAACATAAATGTAAAGTTCAATTTGAGATTAACTTCGACATTTAATACTTGGAGTTTTCTTTCCTTGATGACCGTATATATTGTTAATATATTCATTCTAAAGCTGAAACGTAATATATAATTCTTTAGATAATATCAAAGGAATTTTTGGCGAATGAAAGAAAAACAATAAGAGGAAAAGAACATTTATCCATTGCATTATTTCAGGATTCAATAACAACATCCATTCCATGCATTTTATTGCATAAGAATTTGGAAAATTTTAATATTGAAATCATCACTATTAAATAGTTAAATGAAGGATGGTGTTCTTTTGATTTGAATCGTCTTTTGGTGAAATTGAGTTTTTGGGTTGTACATGAAATCCTTTATTTCACAACATTTTTAGGAATTTGAAAATATTTAATAGTGAAAACATCATTATTAGTTACATGAAGCATGAAGTAGAACATTAGACGAGTGATTTAATTGGTCATATGGTGGAACAACATTTGCAGAATACATGAAATCTTTTACTTGTTGCTGACAACACACTTAGAAATTTGAAAAAATTAATATTAAAACCATCACTATTAGAGTTGGATGAAGGATGATGTAGAGCATTTTGCTAATTATTTGAATTACCTTCAAGTGGGAATACATGAAACTCTTTTCTAGGACCATTGCTATTAATATGTTCATTAGTTATTGTCATATTAGTAAGAAGAAGCAATAACAAAAAAGAGCTTCAAGTCATGATGATTTTGAATGCCATATGAAAAAAAACACATGCCCGTTACTAGTACTTTTTTTGTCTTTGTGAAGTAGGCAAACATTGATTTCATATTGAATTTATAGAAGAAAAAAAAAACATGAGAAAATATCATAACTTTTACATTATCATAAATGCCATCACTTATACAGATGTAAAGATATAACTATTAACATTGATCAATCTTTATGTGAAAAAAAGATATTGTATTACTACTTCTCTTTCTACATATAAAAAACAAAAATATGATTTATCAAGATCAACAAATATAGTTAAATTAATTATTTTTAATGAATAATGTCACAAATTTAAATATCATTTCGGAGAATTAAATAATTTAAGAGGTGCATATATTTAATGATATTATTTGAAGTTTTAGAGACTTGTTAGTTGTCAATAGAGGCAAAACTAGGGGAATAGAGTGGGCTACCGTCCCCCTAAAAAATTAATAAAAAAATGAAAATGAAAGAAAAAAAAAGGAAAGAAAAAATATTAAAAAAAGGTAAAAGTGGAAAGAAAAAAATACAAACAAAACGTAGTAAAAAAAAGAAAAGAAAAAGAAAAAATATTAAAACAATAAAAAGGAAAGAAAACATAAAAGAGGAAAAAATATATAAAAAAGAAAAGAAAATGTAATAAAAATAAAATGGAAAAAAGAGATAACATAAAAAGAAAAAAAGGAAACGGAGATGATAAAATGGAAAAAAATAATAATAAAAAGGAAAAGAATAAAGAGGAAGAGGGAGAAAGAACACTATAAAATGGAGAGGTATGGACACAAAAGAGAAAAATGAAACACAAATCCCAAGAGAACAAAATAAGTCAAAAAACATGTTCATCAATTTTTTGAAAAATTAAACTTCATAATTAATATTGTTACTTCTTCTTGTAAACGTAATGATGAGTTAAAGGTTGCCCAAACAAGTGAAATTGCAAGAATGATTGTTATCGATGAACTCGAATCAGGAGTTGGCTTAATCAGATTGGTACTTTGCATCGAGCTGGAGCTACTCGTTGGAGTTTTCATTACAATTCAATATGCAGTTTGTTTAAAATGTTTAGAGTCGTATGTGAAGTTCTTGAAAATATTTCTAATGAAGGAAAGATAACATCACATCGTGGAGATGCAGATAATGCATACTCATCATTGACATCTTTTGATTTTGTCATCATATTGCACCTTATGAAGGAAATTATGGGCATTACTGAAGTCCTTTGTCAAGCTTTGCAACGAAAATCTCAAGATATTTCAAATGCTTTACATTTGGGTTTCAACTACAAAAGAGTTACTTTAGAAATTAAGAGAGACAGGTTGGGATGCTTTCTTGGTTTATGTTCAAGAATTTTGCATAAAACATGACATTGACATTCCAGATATGAGTGCAAAATATGTTGGAAGGAGAGGTCGTGCTCGAAATGAACAAGGTGATTTTTCTACTGAAAAATTTTATAGGGTAAATATCTTTTGTGCTACAATTGATTATCAATTACAAGAATTAAATGGCAGGTTCAATGATAATACTGTTGAATTACTTGCTTTAAGCATGAATTTAGATCCAAGAAACAAGTACAAGTCATTTAACAATGATGATATTTGCAAACTTGATAAATTTTATTCTAGAGATTTCACAGAACAAGAAAAATTGCATTTGAAGATGCAGTTACAACATTTTGAGTTTGACATTCCTAAACATCCAGAATTGATTAATTTATCAACTACATCTGAATTATGTCAAGGACTAGCAAGAACTGAAAAATCCATCATTTACCCTCTTATTGATAGAGTGATTAGACTTGTACTCACTCTTCCAATTTCTACAACAACTACTGAAAAATCTTTCTCAGCTATGAAGATAATCAAGACCAGACTTCAAAATAGAATGAAAGATCAATTTCTTAATGATTCTTTGATTATATACATTGAAAAAGAAATTGTTTTGAGTTTTAGCACTGATTCAATTATAGATAATTTTAGCAATATGAAAACACATAAAGTAAGAGTAAAGGGAAGTGATTTTAATTTCTATAATAATTTTTTTTATATTAGGTTTGTATTGTCTTCGAAGTATTTTTATTTATGATATAATTTTTTTTTATGTTAGCTCCCTCTTAATAAAATTTCTGCTTCTGCTACTGGTTGCCAACCCTTAGAGAGCCCATCTCTAATCATTCCCACTGTGGAGTGAAATGGATGGGAACCGGACACTCCTTATTAGTGATAAAAACAAAAGAAAAATTACTATATATTTATATGTTTATTAAATTTTAATATATGTATGAAGATATTGCTATTTAAAATTACATATATTATATTTTTTAATTTATAAGTTAAAAAATTAAAATATCATATTTTATTTATTATAATTAAATTATTTTGACCAATGATATTAAATGCTATGTTTACTAAATGTAACAGGTAGTCAAATTTTCACTATAGAAAATAAGATATAATTATTGTATGTATATATATATATATTTATATTTATAAATTGATTAATATCATATAATATCTATTTATTTATTTATATTGTAAATACTTATTATTTTGACTGTTTTATTTCAACAATGTAAATACCACAAAATTATTTCATGCCTATTTTAATATATATATATATATATATATAAGTACTAATTTAATTAACTCATAAATAATAATGATTTTCTTAAATTTATATTTTTGTTACATATAATATATAGTCAAATTAAACAATATGGTTACAGGCTTCAATAATTAAATTTAATATATTAACTCATCTAGGGACGGAATGATGTTAATTAGTTATTTGTTAATCTTTTCTTTTGTTCAAATCACTTGATTTAACTTTCTAAGGAATTAGGAGTGAAACCAACTGCGTTAGACTCTTTCACATGAGTGATCATAAGATTTAACATTAAATAGTGAAAAAAAAACTTAACATTGCATCCAAAGCTCTTTTAGTAAACCTAATCATCCAAGTCCCAACATTCATTCAAATTTTGCATTAATATATTTTTTTGCCTATAAACTGTTTGATAAATTGTTTGAAAGAACTTGTTCAGCTTTCAGTGTTCTATTTCATAACTTAGCTTTAAATTTTTGCACTATCATCTTAAAACTCAAACATCCCTTTGCCTACAACTTGATTTTACACAAAAACTTAGTACAAACAAGTTCTCGGGGTAACGTTCTTTGAATATTTATCAAAAATACTACATTGATTGATGCACTTACCAATCATTTAACAATGACCGTATATTGTAAGTATATTGATACTAAAGGTGGAACGTAATATATAATTTGTTATGATAAAATGAAAGGAATTTTTGGCGAATGAAGAAAAATAAGGAAAATAACATTTATTTATTGCATTATTCAAGGATTCAATAACAACATCCATCCCATGCATTTTATTTCAAAGGAATTTGGAAAGATTTAATATTGGAAGCATCACTATTAAAGTTGGATGACGGATGAGGTAGAGTTCTGTGCGAATGATTTGATTGGCCTTCTGGTGGAACAGGGCCTTTGGGAAGTACATGGAACCCTTTACTTGGATGGTTGTTGAGAACACGTTCAGGAATTTGGAAAGATTTAATATTGGAAGCATCACTATTAGAGTTGGATGAAGGATGAGGTGGAGCACTGTGCGAATGATTTGATTGGCCTTCTGGTGGAACAAGGCCTTTGGGGAGTACATGGAACCCTTTACTTGGATGGTTGTTGACAACACGTCTAGGAATTTGGAAAGATTTAATATTTGAAGCATCACTATTAGAGTTGGATGAAGGATGAGGTGGAGCACTGTGCGAATGATTTGATTGGCCTTCTGGTGGAACAGGGCCTTTGGGGAGTATATGGAACCCTTCACTTGGATGCTTGTTGACAACACGTGTAGGAATTTGGAAAGATTTAATATTGGAAGCATCACTATTAGAGTTGGATGAAGGATGAGGTGGAGCACTGTGCGAATGATTTGATTGACCTTCTGGTGGAACAGGGCCTTTGGGGAGTACATGGAACCCTTTACTTGGATGGTTGTTGACAACACGTCTAAGAATTTGGAAAGATTTAATATTTGAAGCATCACTATTAGAGTTTGATGAAGGATGAGGTGGAGCACTATGCGAATGATTTGATTGGCCTTCTGGTGGAACAGGGCCTTTGGGGAGTACATGGAACCCTTTACTTGGATGCTTGTAGACAACACGTGTAGGAATTTGGAAAGATTTAATATTGGAAGCATCACTATTAAAGTTGGATGAAGGATGAGGTGGAGCACTGTGAGAATGATTTGATTGACCTTCTGGTGGAACAGGGCCTTTGGGGAGTACATGGAACCCTTTACTTGCATGCTTGTTGACAACACGTCTAGAAATTTGGAAAGATTTAATATTGGAAGCATCACTATTAGAGTTAGATGAAGGATGAGGTGGAGCAGTGTGTGAATGATTTGATTGGCCTTCTGGTGGAACAGGGCCTTTGGGGAGTACATGGAACCCTTTACTTGGAAGGTTGTTGGCAACACATCTAGGAGTTTGGAAAAATTTAATATTGGAAGCATCAATGTTGGAGTTGGATGAAGGATGAGGTAGAACATTATGTGAATGATTTGTTTGGCTTTCTAGTGGAACAAGACCTTTAGGGAGTACATGAAATTCTTTTATGGGACCATTGCTATCAATATGTCCATTAGTTATTGAAATATTAGAAAGAAGAGACAATAGAAAAAAAGAGCTTAAGCTCATGATGATTTTAAATGTCATATGACAAAAAACAAAGGCTTGTTGCTAGTGCTTTTGTTTTTGTCTATGTGAAGTGAGGGAAGTAGTGGTTTTAGTTTGAATTTATAGACCAAGAAACATGAGAAAATATCACAAATTTTACATTTTCATAAATGTCACCTCTGATTGAATATATTTGTGAAAATCACGTTTTATGCCTTTAAGCTTCATCAGACGATAGCTTTGGTTTTTTTTTTTTAAATGACATGAACTTTTTAAAATTACAACTCAATCATCCTTTTTGTGATAATTTTGTAAATTACAACTCAATCCTCCTTTTTGTGATAATTTTGTCTTTACAACTATTAACATTGATCAATCTTTATGTGAAAAGATATTGTATTACTACTTAGAGCAACTTTAGTGAGAGATCTTGGGGAGGGATTTTCAGCTGAAAATCTCTCTTTTTCCAGATCCATCATTAAAGAGAGAATGCAGATCTCCACGTGAAGATCCGGTTCTTCCCCAATAACCTTGAAGATCTGCACGGAGTTCAGAAAAAATAAATTTTTATGTGATAGGACGAAAAAAAATGAAAAAATAAATAAAATGAAATTAAAAGTTAAAATTAATTATATGCTTTATTAATATTCATATATTTTTTTCATGCTTTATTAATTAAAATTAATTACTTAATTAATTTAATTTAATTAAATTAAATTTTAAATATTTAAAAGTAGGGTCCATGTGGGACCCATTAAAATTATCTAAGATCTCAATTATAGGATCTAACAATAAAGGAAAAAATGTCACAGATCTTAAAAGATCTTCAATCCTACATAAAACTATGGAATTCACCAAAAAGTGGTTTAAAATTCTAATTTGGGATCTACCACTAAAGTTGCTCTTATGGTCCTACATATAAGTAAGAAACACCTAATTTATCAAGACTAATAAATGTAATTAAACCAGTTATTATTAATGAATGATGTCAAAAATTTAAATTTCATTTAAGAGAATTAAATGGTTTAAGAAGTAATTATATTTAATGATATTATTTGAAGTTTTAGGGAAATTTTTTTCAATCACTTATATTGTTAATATCCCAATAAATTCTTCCATTTTTATATGAGAAGTGAATGAATGTCTCATTAATAGATTTCACAATAAATTTATGGTATACATTTATTAAATTTAATACGTACATTTTTTATAATCAAATTTGACTGTCCCATACTATTAAATACACTATTTATTAAATATAATACGTTGTCAAATTATTATAATAAAAGAAAATAAAAATTAATATATATTTATTATAATTAAATTATTTTGACCAATTATAATAAATTTTATGTTTACTAAATGTAACCGGTAGTCAAATAGTTATTGTATGTACTTATATATTTATAAATGTTATATTAATATCTATTTAATTTTTTTATGTTAACACTTATTATTTTGATTGTTTCATTTCAACACTAAAAATATCACAAAATTATTTCATGCCTATTAATATATGTGTGTATATATATAAGTATAAATTAACTCTTAAATAATAATAAAAATTTATTACATCTAGAATTAAATAACATATGTTTTAAATAAATATGTTAAATTTATCATTATTAAAAGAGTGACATATATAATAATTATAATATTTAATAATCGTATAACTATGACATATTTTAAGTTAATTATAAATATATTATATTAATGAATGGTATTTTTAATATAATATAAGTAAAATTCAAATCGGAAATCATTAAGTTTTGTGTTTATTCAATAAAATATATAGTCAAAATAAACTGTAAATTTAAATGTTTAATTTTTTATATTAAATAGAACATAATATTATTTTTATTTAAATATATTATATGTTTAAAAGGAATTAAATACAGTGAGTATGATTTTTTAAAATTATTATTTTTATATATTTTTGTTACATATAATATATAGTCAAACATTTTTACCCTTAAGTATAATATACTAATGATTTTTTGCCTAATGTAACAGTTAACCTAAGAAGTAGAATATAGATAAAATAATCAGCATAAATATAAATATCAATTTGAGATTAAATTTGACAATTATTACTTGAAGTTTTAAATTACATATATTATATTTGTTAAATTTAATAAGTATAAAATTAAAAAAATATCATATTTTATTTATTATAGTTAAATTATTTTGACCAATAATAATAAATTCTATGTTTACTAGAAATGTAACAGGTAGTCAAATTTTGAGGTATAGGAAATAGGAGATAATCATTGTCTGTATTTATATATTTATCAATTGATTATTATTATGTTAATATCTATTTAAGTTTTTTTCTATTCTAAATACCTTTTTTATGATAACCCTAAGTTATGGCATGGTTGGCGTCATACCCCCGCGCGACAGCGCGGGGATTCACATCAGAAAACCTGATTTTTGGTGTGGCGCGGGTCGCGCCAGGATTGGCGCTGACAGCGCCAGACTCATTGACTGTGGCGCTGATAGCGCCAAGACGGCGCTGATGGCGCTAGAGGTTCGGCCAGTTCACGCTGAGGGCGTGGCCATGGCGCTGATAGCATGGGTTATCCGAGAGGTTGGCACGGATGGCGTCAAGGGCCGCGCGGATCGCGCCACAAGTGCCCTGGAAAACCAAATTTCTCTGTATTTTCACGCGGACAGCGCCAGAGGTGGCGCTGGTGGCGCCAAAGGTCTCGAAAGGTTCACGAGGTTAGCGCGGGGATGGCGCTGATAGCGCCAGAGCACCGCCATTGTGGCGCGGATCGCGCCAGACCTCGGGCAGGTTGAGTATATAAAGGGCAGAACGCGAAAATGGAGAGGGAAAAAGCTTTTCTTCTTCCCTGGACCTCCAACCTCCATTAATGGACGTTTCAAGCTTCCTAGTACCTTATATACTAGCCTAAACACCTTCCTGTGACCTAGAAACTAGTTTCAACCGATTAAAAGTGAAAATCCTTCATCAATTTACTAGAGTTGAGCAAAATCCTTTTCCTCAGAGAAAACTCAGAAAACTTGAGTGGGCAAGGACTCATAGCTTGGGAGAAGGACATTAGAGCTTGAGGAAGCTGTCCTGAAGTCATTTGAGTCACCACTGAGGTAAGGAACCTGAGTTCTCTTGCTTCTCTGTGAATTTGGGATTTTCTGAGGAATGTGACCCACAGTGAGA
>PYAF01001286.1:1079935-1093989 GCA_007407185.1 Glycine tomentella
GTTATCTCACCCCGTGTGGGGCTTATATGATTTCAGGTGATATTACTGGCAGAGAAGAGCAGTCTCAGGGCAGGAGGCCCAGTTGAGACTAGGCTGCTTGATGTAGGAGCTGGGAGGCTCTTTTTGGTTTTATTTTGATGTATAGTTCTGTACTCCCTCATGGAGGGCTGATATTCTTTTGTACCACCACGGAATGTGTAGTGTGGACTATGGACAGTGATATGTATATGGACAAAACTTTGTTATATATGATACGTACCATTTCCCTGAGTATAAGTGTCTTATATCTGTTATCTGCCTGTATAATTTAGTTGTATGGCTTTTGGATATATGATTAGAGAAACTGGATCAGCGTGTGATCGTATTGTACTTTACAGTTTTGTTATTCCATACATAATGAATCAAGAAAAACGATTCTATGCTTCCGCTGAGTATTATTTTTATGTTGACTAAGCGCTAAACTGATATTATTAATGTTAACGCACCGGAGGCCTACGGGGTGTTACATTTTTTACTATTAATTTCAACAATATAAATATAAAAAATTTCATGTGTATTTAATTATTTCTATATATGTTTAAAAGAGTTGAATAAAATGACTAAGATTTTTTTAAAATATATTTATTATATATAATATATAGTCAAATTAAACAATATGGTTATAGGTTTTAATAATTAAATATAATATATTAACCATTTTATTCTTAAATGTAACTGTTAATCTAAGAAGTAGAGTATAGATAAAATAATTAACAGAAAATATAAAGTTCAATCAGAGATTAACTTCAACATTTAATACTTGGAGTTTCCTTTTCTTCATCATGACCGTGTATTGTGAATATATTGATACTAAAGGTAAAACTTAATATATAATTTTTTATGATAATATCAAAAGTTTTGGCGAATGAAGCAAAATAAGAAAAATAATGTTTATTTATTGAATTGTTTCAGGATTTAAAATATAAAACTTTGTTTCATCAGATTTATCTACATAAAAAATATGAATCTAACTACCATTTGAATAAAAATTATCTTAAATATAATGAAAATTGCATAAAAAATAGTCTCACAAGTAATCAAAATAGAATTTAATAGTTTGAACATCAATTGAGTTTTCATAGCGTTCATGCATGTGAATAAATGAGAATGGCTAATTGAAAACAAGAGGTTCAAGATTGTGTTCCAAAACTAAAAACTATTATTTTCTAAGGACTAATTTGAATCAAATTTAAAAGATAATTTTTTTTTTTTTGAAAAATGAAGGACCTTAAGTGTGTTTAGCCTTATATTTTACAACAAACCTAGATTTTTGCAGAATTTATTACTATAACTAGTATTTTAGCTTCTACATTGCACAAAACAAATGTTTACTTTATATAATTATAATTTATAATTTATGATAAATAAATATTTCTTATTGGGTTTAAGACTGAGAAAGACGAATTTAGAGTAGGGAAGAAGAAAAAAGATGATAGTAACAAGTGGGAAAAAATATCAACACTCTAGTTGCACTTAGCCTTTTTTAACTAACCCTTTATATAGGAGTGTAACATATTGAAACAAAAATAACAGAAAATGGTTACTAATAGAACTTGTTATTTGAACCATCCAACAACTAACTAAACTAACTGGACAATACATTGTTAGACACGATTGGACACTCCACCAGATAGAAGACAAATTCCAACATAGAGGACTAGATTGGACAATATAGACAGTGTCGTCCAGTCACCTCTTTCAGTGTTGTCGAGTCACCTCTTTCTTTCAACAATCTCCATCTTGGTTCAATAATAATCCTAAGTCAGATATACAAATCTATTTACAACAATCTACGTTGAGTAGATCAAAAAATGCATAAATTTGCTTCTAGGAACATGCTTTGTGAACATATTAGCTGGGTTTTCTCTTGTATTAGTTTTCTGGACTTCAATCCTCTTCTCAATAAGAATGAAGTGATATTGGAAGTCAATGTGCTTAATCCTTTTATAATAGAATTGATCCTTGGGTAAGCAAATTAAACTCAGACTGTCACAAAAAATGATAGCTTTATTTTATGGAAACCCAAGATTATTTATAAGACCCTTTAACTAGATTCCTTCCTTCACTGCTTTTGCTAGAGCCATATATTTTACCTCTATTGTTGACAACACAACTGTAGGCTGAAGTGTAGCTTTCAAACTAACAAGGAAATTGCCAATTGTGAAAACATAACTTGTCACATATCGCCTTGCATCCAAATCTGGAGTGTAGTCAGAATCTGAATAACCAACAAGTGCACAAGATGTGTCACCTTGCTAGATGAGTCCAATATCAGTTGTACCCTTAAGGTACCTAAATATTCATTTAATTGCTTGCCAATGTTCCTTCCCAAGTTTACCCATATACCTACTCACTATACTGACAAATTGTGTTCGATCTGGCCCTATGCATACCATGACATACATTAGGTCAAAGGAGTACATATTGGTTTCATTGTTGTCATCCTAAAGTGATTCAACACTTTTTGATGTATTCCTTCTGACTTAAGAAAAACTTATTCTGAGCACAATTCCTCCTGATTTCCATGCACAAAATCCTTTCATTTGCTTTTATAACTTTCATCTCAAATTCATTACCAAGTAGTGACTTTAGTTTCTGAATTTTAGACTTGTCTCGAGATGATATGATTATGTCGTCCACATAGAGAAGCAAATAAATGTATGTCACCATCTTCACCTTACTATGATAAACACATAAATCATATGAACTTATGTTGTACCCATGAGAAATGATGAACTGAATTAATCTCCTGTACCACTATCTTGGAGATTGCTTTAGTCCTTAGATAGACCTTTTCAACCTAAAAACATAATCTTCCTTTCTTTGCACTTCAAAACCTTATGGTGGTTTCATCAAAATTTCTTCCTCCAACTTTCCATGTAGAAAAGTTGTTTTCACATTAAGTTGCTCTAGCTCTATGTCCACAGTTGCAACAAGAGCTAGTAAAACATGAATGGACGTGTGTCTAGCGATTGGAGAGAAAATCTCATTGCAATTCACACCTTTCTTCTGACTGTAGCCTTTAGCTTCAAGACGTGCTTTATACTTGATGACTTCATTGTGTGACAACCGATCCATTTGCATCCAACAACTCTTTCGCCTTTAGGTAACTTAACCATATCCCAAGTCTGATTTTTTTTTCAAGGGATTTCGTTTCCTAATTCATAGCCATCATCCATTTATCAATGTCAGAACAAGTAATTGCTTCATGATAGGTGGTTGTTCGAATGAGTCAACTTCTTCTGCTACCTGGAGTGCATACGAGACGATATCATCAAAGCCATATCTTTCAAGTGCTTTGATTTGTCTTTGAGACTTCCTAAAAACATTTGTTTTAGGCTTCCTTGTAAGGTTCTGACTCGTTTGGTTAGACTCATCCACTGATTCAAATTGATGTTGTTGGGGTTGCATATGATGATTTTTTTCAATATCATTAGGTGCTTCAGAGTGCTCTTAATCACTAAAATTTCTAATTGTGGGACTCTTAAACTCCTCCTGCTTAGTGACATCAATTACCTTGTTTGAATTTACCACAAACTTAGAATGTAGTATAGAGAGTTCATCAAAAGTGACATCTCTACTCAGAATGAAATTACCTTTTGACAAAGATCAAATTAGGAATCCTTTAACTCCATTTCCATAGCCTATAAACACACCCTTCTTAACTCTGGGCTCTAGCTTACCTTCATTTACATGATAGTATGCTGGACATCAGGACATCCAAACACTTTCATCATTAAGTAATTAGCTGATTTGTTAAACCATATCTCAATACAGGTCTTGAAATCTATGATAATGGACTGGGATCGATTAACCAAGTAGCATGTTGTGCTGACTACCTTAGCCCAAAAACTTCTAGTCAACCTTGAATTTGATAGCATGCATATGGCCCTTCCGAATAAGGTTCTATTCATTCTTTCAGCTACTCCATTTTGCTAAGGAGTATGTCGAACAATATGTTTTCTAGCAATGTCTTCTTCCTTACAGAATTCATTGAATTCTTCAAAACAGAATTTCAAGCCATTATCAGTCCTCAGACGTTTAGCTTTCTTTCATGTTTGATTTTGCATGAGTGTTGTCCAATGCTTGATACATTTAAAGGCTTCATATTTCCTTTTCATCATGAATACCCATGTCATCCTTGAGTAATCATCGATGATAGAGAGGAATTACCTTTCACCTCCCAGGGATGGAACTTTAGAAGGCCCCTAACAATCATAATGGACACAATCCAATGTGGCCATTGTAGTGTGCGCTGCCTTTGGGAATTTTGTCATGTGTTGCTTCGAGTGCTCACAAAAATGAATAGGTTCCACCTTGTGGTTTCCAAGTATCCCCTGCTTACTTAGAGTTTCTAGTCCATTTCACTCATATGACCAAAACACATGTGCCATAGAGAATTATCATTGGACGTAGGACTTCCAACTTGTGAAATAGTTGAGACTGAGCCTATCACAGTGGAACCTTGCAGGATATATAGATTTCCTTGCTTGGTTCCCTGCATTATAGAAGACTTGATTTTCCTTTTGATTTGCATCACTCCACCTTCAATACAATAGGTAAAACATTTTGAATTTATGGCTTCCATAGAGATTAGATTCTTCTTAAAATTTGGAACATGACAAACATTGGTTAAGGTTCTAACGACATCATGCATTCTGATTTGTATATAGCCTATCCCAATTGTCTTGCAAGGGACATTGTTACCTATCAAAACATTACCACCAAATTTCTTTTCATAGGTAATGAACCAATTTGTGTGGACACATATGATAAGAACAACTTGAATCCAATACCCATTAATTGTTTAGAATGATGTTGTTGTTGATCAACAACCAATAGTACCAAATCATCTTCTAGTGAGAAATCACTTTGAACAACATTTGCAACAAATTCTTTCTTGATTTTCTTGGGACAATCTTTCTTCCAATGGCTAGATTCCTTGCAATAATTATAGGTATCCTTAGGATCAACTTTGCCCTTATTGAATTCTTTGCCTTTCTTCTTTTTTTCCCTTTTACAAAATTGGTTACTGATAATCCAGAGGCAGAGGCTTCATCACCATTTTCAAAAGCTTTGTGTCAAAGCTTTCTTGAATAGAGATTGGACTTGAATTCCTTATGTGTGATGCAATCCTTTCCAACACTTAGAGAATTCAAAAAATTCTCATATAAGAAGGGGGAGAGACTAACATAATCATTGCAAAATGTACATCTTCTAATTTGACTTCATTGTCATAGAGCTTTAATAAGATAAAGTTTAACTTATTCAGATGATCTTTTAGAGGCTAGCTTCCTTCATATAGAGGCCAAACAGGCGTCGTTTCAGCATCAACTTATTGCATATTGATTTCGTCATGAAGAGTTTCTCCAACTTGAGCCATAACACAACAATTTTCTCTTCAGAAACTTCATAAAGAACTTCAATAGACAACAACAAAAGAATTAGTGAATGCACTTTTTCATCTCATTGCTCAAGAACAAACTTATCAATCTTTGTCAGTTGGTTAGAGAAAGGTGCTCAGATCCCTTAATCTTTCAACAAGGCATGCATCTTGATGCAACAGAGGTTAAAGTTATTCTTCCTTATGAATTTCTGAATCTTGCAATCCATGTAAACAACCATGCATCGTAATGTATGAATACTCTAAAAATATTTCTAAAACTTAAATTAAATTAATTATTTATAATTATTCTTCTAAATTTTGTCTTAAAACTTTTGAATAATAAATAATAAATATAAATTAAAATAACAACATCAAATTTTAAAACATAATAACATGTCATGTATTGCACATGGTTATTACACTAGATTATAATATCACACCGATTCAAGGACTATATTTCCTCATATTAAAATAAGTATAAATATCTATTTTGATCACTAAAAGTATGAATTAGTGACAAATTAGTCTCTAAAAGATGA
This sequence comes from Glycine tomentella, assembly GCA_007407185.1. Taxonomy (NCBI): domain Eukaryota; kingdom Viridiplantae; phylum Streptophyta; class Magnoliopsida; order Fabales; family Fabaceae; genus Glycine; species Glycine tomentella. Next base: position 1,085,900 of record PYAF01001286.1, read on the forward strand.
AAAATTCAAATTTAGTCACAAATGTTCAAAAAGTACATTAGACCTATGAATAATCTAATGACAAATTGATCCCTAAACTTTATAACTTAATATCAAATTGATCCTATAAAATATAACTTATTATCAAATTGATATTTAAATATTACAATTTAATGATAAAATGATTTCATAAATTTAATAAAAAAGATAGATCTATTATATTTTTAACATATTCTATGATTAAATTTAAATTTTTATCTTTCAAAAATAATTTATTAGTGTCTCTCACTATCACAAACCAAAATGGGTATTTTACCCATAAAATAATGATTTTCTTTCTTCCAAACAAGTTTCAAGTTTAAATTAAATATCTCTTTTGTTTTCTTGCCTTAAATTCCAATAATCCAGTCAAATATCGGTTGCATGACATCTTTTGCTTGAAGCAACAAACCATGTGTAAGACAAATTAGTATTTACAGAAAAGTATCAAGCGTGCACGACATGACTAAAAAGTATTTGGATTAAATGAATAAAATTAAAGTGAAAAATATAGGAATTTACTATATTCATTCTCCTTTTCTAATTAAGCTGGGGAGTGTATTTTTTTTAAAACAAATTGAAAAACAGAGTAAATATAGCAACTGCCAAAATATATTGTAATCGAATTTAACATTTAATCGGACTTGATTCAATCCAATTTGATATAGATTCATTTATAGTAAATATATAACTTTACAAATTTCATAATTCATAATTATAATTTTTTAAAAATATATTTATATTTATTTAGTTTAGGTAAAAATTAATTAATTAATATTTATTTATCAACTTAAACTATACTTAACCTATTACAAATTAAATTTGTAATTGACCGACCTGCACCGGCTTATCCAAACGGTTCAAATTAAAAAGGCTCATTGCCTCTTTGTTTTATTTTTTTGAACCATTGCCGAATTCCTCTTAGTTCGTACTTGTTAGATTCATCTTAGGTTTGTTTTGTTCAGATTCTAAGGATGTCTTGTGGCTGTAAGAGTGACATGTCAGCAATTTTTCCTTTTCTCGATTCTCACTTCTCAGCCAAAATTTCTTCCTCCTCAAAAATTAAAATATACAATTTTCCAATAATCTGTATAAATAACATTATTATTTTTTTATTCAACTTCAGCATCCTTTTAGGTGCAGCATTTCCATTCAATAGTTCTTGTTTAATTTTTACTTTATAATAATAATAATAATAATAATTATTATTATTATTATTATTATTATTATTATTATTATTATTGTAGCAATATTTATGGCCGAGATTGTGTCCAATATTTTACAACTTCAGCAACCGAAGTTCACACACTGTTTGGAACAATCGTCTTTTCTCTGGAATTGAATTTTTAGAATTATGGCTCAGTTATTGTCTCCAGTGTGCATGGAGGCTCTGAAAATCTACAATCCATCACTGAATCTTTGTTCAAGAAGCTCATGGCGGATGCTCGTGAAGGGTGCAAGTCCTTGCACCTTTGTGACACACAGCGGTAGTAAGAGAAGAGGGTGTGGCAGGGTCAGAGTTACTGCTGAAGATTCAGTTTCTCCCTCTGAGACTATTGCAGATGACTATTATGAAGTTCTTGGACTGGTGATGCATCAAACTTTCACTTCCTTCCCTTTACTTTTAAGAAGTCTCTGTGAGAAGAAAAAAAACTAAAAGTCTTGAGCTTATTGTAATCATTAGCCATGATCTGATTTTTTCCTTCATAAAGGGAAGTATAGTTTATTTTACCCTTTAGTAAAGTTGGATGAGTGTTGCTAAATCTTATGTATGATTATGAGATATATTATATAGTATGCATAATAATTAATATTTGGTTGGTCTGATTTACTAGCTTCCAGATGCCACACCAGAGCAGATCAAAAAGGCATACTACAATTGCATGAAATCTTGCCACCCGGACTTGAGTGGCAACGATCCTGAGACAACAAATTTCTGCATGTTCATCAATGAAGTCTACACGGTTGGTTCCATTTTGAATTTCTTAAATTTTAAGCTTTGGGGAAAATGTTGTTGAAGTTTTGTCCTGTGCTTTTATTGGCAATTGACTATTGCAGTGCAGGTGCTCAGCGATCCCGTCCAACGCAGGATTTATGATGAAATTCATGGCTATTCTTTAACTTCAATCAATCCTTTCCTGGATGATTCAAGCCCAAGGGATCATGCCTTTGTCGATGAATTCAGCTGCATAGGTAATTGCTCACTCATTCATTGTTACCTTAATTATTTTTATGAGCACATGATGTCTCCATCTCTTACTTCTAAGAAAGAAAAATTATGGTTCTCACCAGTACTTCTTTCATAGAGAAACAATTTTTCAACAAGAAATTCTATTTGTATTCATGTTTTCTAAATTAGGAGTAGGAAGATAAGAGACAAAAATCTGTGATAAAATTAGTGATGTGAACTGAGATAAAGAGAAAACAAATTTGATAATAGAATAATCCTTTTTTCAATCTTCCAGGATTCATTCAAATCATGGAATATAGACAAATACTCACATCTAAATTTCTGTGTGTTAAGCACTTATAAGGAAATTGTTTGATTGACACCTATTAATACTTGCTTTACTTTTTTGTGTCTTAAGTGATGCTTCATTGTGGACACCAATTATACATCTAGAAAGTTTTGCTTTGAGAAATTACAAAGCATGTTAGATAACTATGCTGCAAATCCTTCTGCAGGCTGCAAAAATTGTGCCAATGTAGCCCCTGGTGTGTTTGCAATTGAGGAAGACTTTGGAAGAGCCAGAGCATACAACCAATCTGGAAACCCTGAATTAGTTCAACAGGCAATTGACAGTTGGTATGTCTCTACTTTTTTTTAATCAGCGTTTATCACTCTACTTACCTTTATTTAACTGTTTTATCTACTACCATAGTTAATCTAATTATAATAGAAGTATAATAAAACTTTCTTCATCTCTGACCATTACCGGGCTTTGCTTCTAAGAATATATTTAAGTTTTGTTTCAATTCAAGATGTATTTCTGATGGTGATCTTGGCTTTCATACTATTTAGGGTGAAAAGAATATTTCTAAATGATTATAAGAAATTATAAATTGTTGGATGCTGATTAACATAATTGGACATGTCTTAAAACTGCCATTATTGTTTAAAAGCAATAAATTCCGTGCGATTTCCCCCTTTTATTATATAAATTAAGACTTTAAATTAAACTTTTCTCACTAATGTGCTACATTGTATTGTATAACTATACTGACAACAAAACTCCATTGAACTTTAATAAATCAAGCTTCTATGGTATATAGTTTTCAATTTTAATTTCTAATTGCTGTAGATACTTGAGGTTTAGAACCTTTGGTATCACAATGATATCGACTCTGAAGACACTAGACTAATGAAGATTACTGGAACTAATTTTACATTTTTTGTTTTGTTTTGCATTTTAGCCCTGTTAGCTGCATTCATTGGACATCTGCTGCACAACTATCATTACTTGAAGATGAGATGCGCCGTGTAGAAAGAGTCAATGTAAGGCCCTAGTTTAGTTATAGCATATAAATCTTCCAGATATTTTTTTCTGCACAATCTCTACATTCCTAAGATAATTTCATCACCTGTTCAAAACAAGAAAAATCATCACTTTTTTATTGGTACATGCTTTTGAAGTTTTCAAATGAGTTTTTAAACAGTTTTCTTGATAGTTTAGTGTATAATCGAGCATGGCCTCAACGTTCTTCCATATTTATAGCCTCTAGGGTTCTACTTTTCCTTTACTTCAGTACATGAAGCTTTACTTTCCTAGTTATTTTTTTTTAAAAATGGAAAATAGATACGCAACTTTCATTTGGAGTCAATAAACCAATTAGTGATTTGGAGGGGGAAATTGCTGCCATAGGTGTTCCCCCTAACAATAGTAATTTGTTTTGTAACATACTCTAAATGCTATGACATTATCCCCAAATTGACTATGGACACAAATGCTTATGATCTTCTTGAGTGTTTTGTACTATTTATATATCTACTGACTTTTGTACGAGCAGGTTGCCCTAATGCTATCAGGAATGGGAACAGCATCAATCGATGTTTTCAGAATGGTAAGAATAATGAAATAAATACAAGATTATTTAACTGTTTACAGGTTTTGTTCTAATTTTTATTTATTTTTATCTAAATTTGATGGATATTTGTGGATTGATGGGGATTTCTTGGGTTGCAAATTGCAATCATCAACGTATGACCTGATTGAAAGACCGTGAATTGGATCTTTATTCTGACTATCAAAACAATGATTAAAAGGTCAACGTAAGATGGATTGAGAAAGTATTTTCTTTTCAGAATATTTTAACCCGTAATAACATTTCGTCTTTAACCTTGTAATCATTGATGATTCTTAAGTTTCAAGCAGATTAAGTGCCTCTAACATGATCTGCATGTATTACTGACAGGCAAGTTCCAGATGGGAAAAGAGGCAGTCAAAAGTCTTGGTTAGAACTCTTATTATATTCAATGCCTTCATTTTTTTGCTTAATATGTGAAGTGTCACTTATTTACATGCAATTAATCTCGTGATTTTGTTTATTTTTCTCTCTTCATTGTATTATTTTATTTATTTATTTTATTGTGTTGGCTCTAGATCATATTATATTTTTTTTAAAAAAAAAAAATCATGGTAATTGAGAGAGAGTGGATGAGTTCTTAAACAATTTGAATTTATAAAGTTCAAAGACAGGGTGCACAAGTTTCCTTTTCTTAAATACTTGACAGTTCTGATTTCACTGGTCCTTATTGTGCTGATATGATTCACTTTCTAATAGGTCACTGACTAATTACTCCAAGCTTAAATGCTAGTGATCAATGAGTAGTTCAGAAAATGTTTATCTAAATAGACTTTTGTTAATGTTGAATATCAATAAAGAATAATTAAGCATTCCAAATTTCCAATGATGCAATCCATAGTGGTACACACAAGTAGAGCGGTTTACTTCTGACTTGTTATTGTTTAAGATAAGATAAATAGGATGACTATGCAGTTTAAGATGATACAATAATTGCAAAACAGTTCAGAACTTGTACAAAATTCGTGATATTATATGTTGGCCCAAGCTCTTAAAATCTTAATCACAGACTAAGGAACAACAAAATCTTAAATTTTCTCATGTGAAATTCCAGTCCTGCTTCAGTGTTCTAAAACATTTGATGCACATGATTAATTTGGTTTCAAGCACAATCAAATATTCACGAGCTTCTTGCAGGCAAAAGCAAAATTGAGAATGATGAGGGAAGAAGGTGCTGATAAGAAAAATTCATACTGGGACAATCTTTGGGGCAAAGACAAAGACTACCAAAGTTCAGGTAAGGGGGATGTGAAAGTACTAAATATAAACTTCAAATTATTATTGGAAATTATAAAACTTTGTTTCCAAAAGTCTCTGTTTAAGTATTTTTAAGTGTTGTTGTCTTCTTTTCAGTACTTCTTGGTTATATGGGATTTATATTTGTAATTTCTAAAAGTTGAAGTATCGATTAAGAAACATTGTCCCTAGCAGCCATGTTGACCATATGCTGTGACAATTAACTGTAGTGCAAGAATTACATTGATTATCCTAATTAATTAGTCTTTCAAATGGTAATTATGTTGCAGATGAGGAAGTTGAAGAAAGAGCAAAAAGAGCTGCTTCAGCAGCACGAAGATGGAGGGAATACTCAAGGAGGGGTGTTGATAAGCCTCCAACATTTAAACTTCCAGAGGCAAGCCTTGGCAAGGACAAGTGAACAAACAGAACTTCATTTACCTTCTGTAGCATTTAGTCCCATGTAATTAATTCATTTGTAGCCTCTTAAATTAAACCATGATTGTATATGCAGCAACTCCTATTAAGGTAAACTTTTAGAAAATAGATGAATCATAGTAATACTTTGGAAAATATAAGAAAGCTTGTTTATAATTATGGTTGCAGTGTGCTCGATCTATATCGACGCTTAATTCTTGTGAAAATTTCAAAGAACGAATACTTTGTTGATTAATTTAAGTACATCCTTTTTATTTTTTTAAATAATAGCTTGGTCTTGAATCCCTTCTCCCACGTGTATCTTCTTTACACAAATAATTTCAAACGAGTTTTCTCTTAAATTCTCTTTGTACATTCAATAATGCAACCCATTAGACGAACATGGAATGCAAGATATACTAGCAAAACATCAAAAATATGTGAGATCATGTATGGTAAATCTTTTCTACAGCATATGAACAAGCTATAGAACCGTTTAAGATAACTTTTGGCTTGGTCTTAACAAAAAAGGAAGAACTACCTGAATTTGTGCCTGAAAAATCAATTTTAATGCTATCATCAGATAATTATTAGCATTATTATACCCTCCTAAGAGCACCCAATATTCTAGCCCGTAGCAATACTTGAGAGAATATACTTAGTTCTCACAAAAAGACATTTATACTTGACTTGTAGGTGGATTCTAAGGTGAAGTCGTGCAATTAAGGACTCACTGGTGAACCAGTGCTTTTTACTTGTTATCACAGGTAATTTATCGGAAGTAAAAATGAAAAAGAAATAAACAACACAAGAAAAAAAAGATAAATTATATTTTAATAAAGAAAGATTACCGGTTTATTAGGTTACAGATTTGAAATTAAAAATAGGCTACTTGTTCAATCGGTAAAGCGGTAAAAACTTTTTTTCCTAATATTATCAACTCTTTCCCACCGCCGTGGGTTTTCTACCACTCACATGTCGTTCATTGCAAAAATTATTTAAAGTATATAATAACTAAAATGGATTTTACAAAATTTTGCTTCGTTGGTGCTCCTGCTATCATAATATTCATCATATGGACCAGTCACAACTCAACAATTAACAACATAACGTTAAAAAAAATTATTTATTTTATTAGGTTTGAAAAAAATAGGTTTGAAATTAAAAACAGGTTTCAAATTAATTTTATGATATTTATTTTTACTTAAAATAAATATTTTTTATGTTTCTTTCATTTTTTAAAACGTTATTTTATTATTTTTTTCATTTTCTAAAACTTTTTTGATATTTTTTAACATGGTTTTTGAAATTTTGAATTTCATTTAATATTAGAATATATTGTCCTCATAAGTCGTAGGGTTTTATAAGACTTTAAACTATTTTTTTACTTTTATAATTATTAACACAAAATCATTTATAATTATTAAAACTCAATAAATTAAATAACCAAAAAAATTATAATTATAAAACAATTATGAAATTAATAAATATAATAAATCAATTAAATTAATATATGGGTAATTAAAATATTTAATAAATTCATTAAGATATATTTTATATATATGTATATGAATATTAGAAAATATTATTACTAGCATATATTTGTTTAATTTATTAAATTATTTTTTTTAGGAAATGTTAATAATATAATCTTATAAATAATTATTTTATAAATAATATTCAATTAAAAAATTCATTAACAAAATAAAATATAATTATATATTTTTTAAAAATGTTTAAAATTTAATATTAATAAAATTACTTAAAACTAATATAAAACAAATTAAAACTGACGTTCGACTTTAAAGTCGTAAAGTGGATTACGACTTTAAAGTAACAAGTTACTTGATGCACCCCCTTTTTCATAAGTTACTACGGTTTACGAAAATTACGGTTTCTGTTAATTTTTTTTTTCTTCCTTTTCTATTGGACCCTTACATCATGATTGTCGCTGTTCTTTTGCAACTCCCACCACCAAGCTTGTAGGACTCACTGTTTTCATCGAAAATGACCATTAGCAAAAACCTGCAAGTCCAAGGGAGAAAATGCCAAAATTAAATCACGTTCGATCCGTTGGTGCTGGCCTAGCTACTATTCCTATGTTTCTGCACATTTTAATTTGATATAATTAATTTAATAAATATAATAATTTTAGTTAATTATGATATTAAATTTTATGGTAGTAATTGTAAAATTAATATAAGATATAATATAAAAAATGTTGTTTGTTTAATTTAATATAATTTATATATTTTTATAATTTGAATAATTTGAAAAGGCAAAAAAATTTAATTTCCACCTTCTCCCTCCAAGCCATGATTCCGATTGCTCATCAA
>PYAF01001286.1:1098364-1117657 GCA_007407185.1 Glycine tomentella
TATAAAAATATTTCAAAAATTAATTTATCTTTTAACATTGTTTAACATTTTGTTTATTAATTTTAAAACATTGATATTTTTTTAGTCCAATAATGACAAACTATTTTAAAATTTTGAACTTAAATAAATAAATTAAAATTGAAAGATGAATTTTTAAAGATAAATTAATCTAAATGTCTCCAAATTATTTGATAATTTTTAATTAGTCCCAAAACTATTTTTAATTAAATCCTTTAACTTCAATTTGTTTTTAATTAGGTCTCTTCTCTAAACTATTTGATAATTTTTAATTAGGTTTCTGAACTATTTTTTTTAATTATGTCCCTTAACTTATAGTTATTTTTAATTGGATCCCTCTCTTATACTTAATTAAAAAATAAATACAAGATAACCTCGAGTCTTGAAGAGATTAATCTTGTAAAGGTGGCATGAATGATTGACCTTGGGAAAGTCGTTCCAAAATTTATGAAGGTACACAATCTTCCAATCTCAATCTCAGGCCAAACATGCAAATGAGATTAAAATTTGAGTTATTATTGAGATGAAGGTCATCCAAAATCTTCAAAGTGGTCGACCTTGCCTTGAGTAGTCAGCGGTTGAAGAGATCAGTCCAAAACCTAACCTGAGAGGCTACAATTCAAGAAATATCTTTCTTAGTAAAAATTTAAATCTTAAATCATGACATTTTATATCTTATTGCACTAGATAATCCTCATTCCTCAAGGGTGAATATGAACTAGAAGTGAAAAGCTTTCTTCAATAATTAAGAATGCTCTTCCATGAAGTTCACGTGTTGCCGATGCATTTTATATACAAAGAGATAAACGATTCAATAATAATTGTGATGGTACAATGAATAAATGAGATAACGCATAACCAATTACTCTGTTATTTTTATATCACGTGCATATTAGAATACAAAAATGATACTTAAATAGTCATTTTAACTAATATATATATATATATATATATATATATATATATATATATTAACCTCACTTTTGATTTTTTAGGGCAAGTTTGAAGATTTTGAAATAAAAAAGGCCTAATTTTCATTTTAAGTTAACATTAGTTTATTTAAAAACGAAATGAAATATCATATAACTTTTAATAATTTCTCATCTTCTAAAAACGTTTAATAACTCGCTAAAAAATGTCATTTCTTTCTTCAACCCCCTCATCCAAGAATACTTGTTAATTATTCATGTTTATTATAGCCAGGTAGATGATCTATTTAGTAGGAAAATTCATATCAATTTTCTCTATGTATAAAATTTTATTAGGCCAACAATTGTCATATACTGCAAACAAAATTAATTTCTAACATATTGAATTAAGAAACATCCATATTCTCTAATTCAAGAAGAAGAAAAAAACATCTTCTAACATATTATAAAATCTTTAAAAACAATATTTTCCTTTACACACTACTTTTAATAAATGTAACTAATATCACTTCTAAATTCTAATATAAGTTATTTATGTCACCAATAAGGCTAAAGTAGCTTATGTTCACTGTATTAAAAAAGGGAGGGGGATAAATGGTGCATTTACATAAGCTTTCATCAATTAAATTAAATGATTAGACACAAATAATTAATATGTTGAAATAAATTTTTTTTTTCTGATGAATCAAAGAATTAAGACAAAAAAAAATTGAAGAACTAATTTTTATTTAAAAAAGAAGAAGATTTTTAATATGATGGTTATAAAAGAAGAAGCTGCCAGCCCACATATCATAATTAATGGAAATGGGCCTGACCTGACAACTAAACAAGCAGCGCCCCAAGCTATGGGCGAAAGACAAGTTTAACAAAAATTATGATAAAAACAATAAGGAATAAAAGGGTGATGCATTTGGGGAAAAAAAAAAAAAAAAGACCAAACAACGGATTTCAATCATTTCATTATATATTTTGACAATTTGTTTTCTAAAACTATCGTAAGTTATATTCGATGTATGCCAGAATAATTTGTTTATCGATTTTTTTTTCCTGTGAAATTCAAATTAAATGATAATAATGAATTTAATTATGATTCTGCAGAATTATTTGATTTTAAGCAAGCTTCGTTTTTGTGTGCTTAAGCTCAGCCTTAGGCGCCCAAAAGGGTTTGTGTTCTCTGTGTCGCGAAAACACATAAATTTGTCATGAATCCTAATGATGCATTTTTTTTAACACTTTTTTTATAGATAAAATTTATGAGATGTCACAACTTTCTTTTTTTGTAAATTTCACACAGAATTTTATAGTTTTTGATAAATTTTAATTAAGTGTGCTAGAAGAAATATATTATAAAATGTGTTGCTGAGCTGCTAGCACCCCATGTTTGTCATTGTCTCCAACTCTTGGGTCATCCATCATTGAATTAAGTTTGGTTATAATACTACTATTTGCCTCCATAAATTGTCTAAATATAAAAAAGAACCTTAAAAATAAAACCTTTTGACCAAGTAATAACTTATAACTGAATGAGATAATACAAAAGAATTTAGATGGAAAATTATTTAAAATACCTCACCAATAAGTTCATCATTTATATTGTAAATTAAAGATTGTTGTGTTACTTTTAATCATAGAATTAAGAAAAGTACAGCTTTACGGAAAAGAAAAGGCACTACAAAGACTTTATAATACATGTATCTTTGTCCTCTATTTACTATACTTTTTTTTTTAATATATATATATATATATATATATATATATATATATATATATATATATAACACATCCAATGAAAACGTTCCATTAACAAAGAGGAGTACCAGCTATATATGCTGTTGAGACTACAATACCTGACATTGTTAGCTAAGGTCTCAAAGAAACGGTACAATATTTCAATACATGTAAAAAATGGTACAATATATATATATACACACAAATTACAATGAATAGCCAACTTCCTCCACACAGATATGACAAAATATTCATATGGAATATCAAGAAACACAGAAATTAAATTATGTGATCAATCTACATGTTAATGGAGGTAATTAAAGTTTGCCTAAAGGAATTGTTTGTTCAGACATATCTTAAGCCATGATTCTCACAAGGCCAAATATGGAGGTAAAGTTTGCCTAAGGAATTGTTGCACGTGAAAGCTAGCTAACCCGGCCACTACCGCAGAAAATAATTTATCCAATAAAAATATTCTATTTTGTTAGATGCCTTATATGTAATAATATAATGTGATACGTAAGTCTCTCTCTCACACTCTTATCAGATCTGAAATGAGTCATACATATATGTGTTACCAGAACATATATATCGTTCTTGTAAAAGTTTTAATTGCAGCACTTTCTTTTCATCATAATCTTCTTTTCCTCTCATAATTTGGTTTTAATCAGGGTTTAGAAAGTTTGCCAAGTGACAACATATGAAAAATTAATCGTTAATTAGTGTCAATATTTAATCAAAATGAATGACCATAAAATTAAAGTGTTTAATTAGTGAGAATTATTAACTCCCACTTATTTACGAGAATAATAAATTTTAACTATATATCAAGATTACTTTTATTTAAATGTAATATTAGTCATTTATGTATGATTATATAGTTAGATATATATTTTGTTCTTACATACAATAACAAGTGATTGACGGCTTGTGTGAGTGATAGGATGCATTTATATTTTGAGAGAATAAATCTTATCAAATTCTTATTAATATACTCCCTTCTAACTCAAATATAAGAAAAATCAACTCACGTTTGTGCTAATTAAAAAACGTTATTTAATATTATTTAATTCTATTAAACATATTATTAATTAAAAAATAATTTTCCCCCTCTAAACTCTAAAGTGTCCTATATATAAAACTAATCGTGATAAAGTGTATAGAATGGAAGTTGTTAATGAGTTTTGAAATGATTTGGATAGTTTTTTTTTTGGTAAAGGTTGATAATGATTTGGATACTCTCTTTATCTCAAAACATGTGTTATATTTGAGAAAAAGTTATGTTCCAAGTTAAGTGTTATATTATTTGATTTTTTTTTATTTTTTAATGTAATATTAATTTTTCTGTTTTACTAATATTTCTAATAAATATCTTTTTAGTTTTTTAATTTAATATGAATACTATTTTTCATTTATTTAATAATGTTAGTTTTGTAAAATTATTATTCTTTTATTTTATTTTAACTTATGTAAAACAATCTATAATAATATTTATTTTGAGACGTACGAAGGGAATAATAGTTAACATAAGGTCCTAAGTTTAAATGTTGTCACAGTCATTGTACACCAACAATGAATCTTGAAATGGTGCAATAAATAAATACTTTTTTATTTTTCTTGTTTTCCTTCATTCACCGAAAATTCCTTTGACCATATCATACAAAATTACAAATTACATTTCAGCTGATATTGACAATATGGTCATCAATAAAAGGAAATTCCAAAATGAATACCCTAAACTAAATAAAATAGAAGATATATTTTTCCTGTGAAAAAAAACAAACAAACAAAAGGCTAGCTCTTTAAATCTCATAAATTATTGATTTTTTTTTCAAAAAAGAAAAATGGTTTGATGTCATCCTTATCCAGATGTGATGCAATGCAAAGAATGTAATATTAATTAATAAAATGCTTTAATTAATTCATCTCAAACTTCTCCGGACTTTCCATTGTCTTACGATCTTAATTTTCCCAAAGTCCCAACAGAATTAGGTGGTTTTCAAACCCTTGAATTCAAAATGAATTATTATTTCTATTTAATTTCCCAACCACCCCGTCCAAGGAAGAAAACAAGTACTTTCTTGCTTAATTTAATCCCTATTTGAATCCAAATTACAAGGAAACTAAAACTAATGGGAGTATTGTCTTCATGTCAGACCTAGCATTTTAATAATCGTTCATTATCACAATGCTATTATTATTATTATTATTATTATTATTATTATTATTATTATTATTATTATTTGAGTAGATATCATAATATTATCTATAATTATTAATAATGAAAATTAATCCATTTGATATATATATTTTTTAGATAATTTTACCCTTTATCAGTTTTTTTTAACAATCACCCCATTACTTTTTAGTTTGTAACTTTTTTTTTCTATTTTTTATAACTTATAAACCTTTTCTCTTTCTTTTCTTTTATTTATATTTAAAATATATAAAAAAGTATAAAGTGTCTCTTTTTCCCTAGTTATTATTAAGTATATAGTACCTAAGAAAAATAATGGTGTGATAAAAAAACAACCTGCAGCTGGCATAGTTATAGGATATGATTGCAACAGTTTAATTATATAAAGGTCAATTAGACCAAAGGATAATGAAATCCAAGCGAAAGAATCGGAGCAATAATTCATTTACAAATTAAAATGTCTTCATTCATGTTTACGTAATAACTAATAAAAAAACTAATAAGACTTTATTAATTATTGCTTTATAAGAACTGTTTTTAAAACTAAAATAATGCCTTTTTTAAACGGAGGTATATAAATGAGCAAACCGACATTTTTCCCTAACTGACAAAACATCAATTACAGTTTTGTTTTACTTTTTATTCAGGTTTAATTTTTCTCCTACAAATATATTTTTTGTAAAAGATAATTTTACTCGTATCATATAAGAGCATCTCTTTCAATAAACATTTGAACCGAGATTTGCTGCTTCTCTTTTATTAGTTTTTGTCCCTTTTTTAGCATGACCTGACTACCAAACAGGAGTTAATTAAGCACACAGTTTACTTAAACAAAGGAATTATATATAAAACCCGAGATATGAGGGCGTCAACCAGAAAAAAAAATATTTTTCATAGGGCTGAGTGAAATTGATTTTTGTTAATTTAAAACTCTAGACATTTAACTTTGGATTAACTAGACTATTATTAGAGAAAACTTGTGAGTATTTTTTTATAGAGTTTAATTTATATACAATGCTATAAGTATTTGATAGAAATTCACTTCATTATAAAAAAATAGAATACTCAAAATTAATTTTAGTTCCTAATTAATTCTTCAATGTTAAATCAAATAGCTAATCATTTACTTAAAATCATATTAATTGATATTTCAATGTTATTCTACATAATTGATTATAAATCCCAACACGCATTCTATTTGCTAGCTCTTTTGTAGGTTCTGCTCTTTGATGTACCATGCACAAGGAGATCCCACGGCAGCATGGGTGACACCCTCTAATTTACCATCTTATTCCCGGTTCTCCCTCCATTGTTCATTTGAACGATTTCAATTATGCTTGATAGAAAAAACTTGTAATTAATAGGAATGTTGTTTTAGAAAGAAAGTAAACGAGTGAAAGTAAGTTCTAACATGTGTAACTATAACCAATTTTAAAACAAATTACACATGCACGTTCTATATATATATATATATATATATATATATATATATATATATATATTTAAAACAAGATTGTTAAACTTTACAATTTTTCCACACATTCTATGTTTCATATATAACCAACATAACACAAATCTAAATTGACAAAAACCAACATGATCAACATTCTGTGATATATATATATATATATATATATATATATATATATATATATGTATGTATGTATACCCACTTTCAAAAAAATAAAGATATTAAACTTAATTTGCAATTTTTATATGATAATCACCTCACATATATAATATTCGGAGGAATCATTTCACAATACAATCTGTAATAAAGAAAATCTTTAAGATAAGAGATAAACTATATCTCTAAAAAAATTAAAACTTCTAGTCAAGTCATGAAATTGAGTCTCAAAAAATACTGAGTCTCACAATATTTGTAATATAAGTTAACTTTTTTTATTTTGTTTATGATAAGAGTAATGTCGCAAAAGTGTTTTCTAAGAGTAAGTATTGGCTCACTCTTTTGATCTGTGTTTAAGTTGTGTTAGAAAGATCTTTAAGTCATGTCAAAAAGGTATCCAAGGTAATAAAATTATATAATTATAATATAATATGTGAGTGTCTAACACCACGTATTTAACAAGTATCGTGTTTGAAAAGTGTATAAACATATCCTTAGTGTTTGTGTTTAATTTACAGATATGAAAACTATTATAATTAATCACGAAAAACCTCTATAGAGATTGATTCGAGGATCTTTTATGGCTGGCTCATTAATTTGAGTATGTTTTAGCCTATCTATTTGGGTGTTAGGGGAGTTTATCTCTAAGCAAAAATAACTACTCTTATATATAGAGGGGGCACATACCCTCGAGTGATAATGTCCCATTCTTTGGTCCCTAACAATCAAAGTATATTCAGAATTGTCAGCAGTACTAACTATGATTCAAGAGGTTTGAAACAACTCGATCAGCTCAAAAAATCGGTTCAAGAGGTCAGCAATAGAGGTTAACCCAAAAGGTCATGAACGACTAGGTATGAGAGTTCGGCTCAACTTGGGGGAAAATATATATAAACAAAAAAAAGAAGGTGGGGAGCATTAATTATATCAATAAAAGAATGAAGGCCAGTCCAATTTTTTTATTAAAGAGTCTCATAAACAAGCTAAATTTTTTTATTGTTTTCACTCATCACTGAAAAATCTCAGAAATTTCACATGTTAATTAGTTTTAGTAGCACAATACCAAAAAGACTTTGTATTCCACGAAGTACCACACCATAAATCCCAGAAACTCTAAAAACACTAGCTCATATTTTGGTATTATCGCATCACTTGATCTCAAAACCTTGATGCCGTGCCACCAGATACAACCTACACAATATGAAAAGAAAATATGACAATATTGTAGCATTACACATCTACTAACCCTAGGTAATTTAATACATTATACATATATTACTATACATACATAGACTAATAGGGTCGATCATGACAGAGCAACCAATGAATGAATCCAAAACTTTGTTTATCATGAACCTAACTCCATCAAATAAAATCCCTCCTATATAGTAATGTTTTTATTAATTGGGTATTTGCTCGGCACGTCCACAATAAACTACAGTGCTGCCAATCTGTCACCATGGCGGCTCATATTAAACACTAACCCCAACCCCTTCTCCTCTCACTCTCACCATTTTTCCCTCCTCAACCCATTGCCCACTTCATTTTCCAACAAGCCCACTCATCTATTCACTATTTCTATCATATCATAGTTATATAATTAAACCTAGCAATAGCAAATTATATATACATCATCCACCACCCAGATTTAATTTTCACTCCAACCCATCATGCATCACCGCAGATTCAACAAATTAATACATGTGGCTGACCCAGATGAGCCCGAGTCCGGGCCCGAGCCCGAGCCCGCCTCAGAAGCTGGGCCTGCTTCTCCTTCTTCCGGTGAAGACAATAAAACTGAAGCACCGTCACCCAAGAAAAGGTTTTTAATTTTTATTTTATTTTATTTTTATGTGAATTGGGAAGTTAATTAAACGTCGAAGGGTTCATGTATATATGTTCATGAAACCACACGTAGGAGGGAGATGAAGAAGAGGGTGGTGACGATACCGATCGGTGACGTGGATGGATCTAGGAGCAAAGGGGAGAATTATCCACCGTCTGATTCATGGGCCTGGAGGAAGTACGGCCAAAAGCCCATCAAAGGCTCCCCTTACCCAAGGTACTACTACTATAATATATACACATTCATTTACCTTAATTATTTTCCTTAACCATGGTTTTTTGGCTTAATAATTAATTAGCACATGTTAATTATCTTAAGTTTGAGGGGGTGTGAATTGGAACGAAGAATGCTAAATATCATTTGGAATAAGAATCAAATTTAGAAAGTTAATTGAATAAAAGTTCTGTTCTAGAACTGGAAGTGCACGGGGGAATTTTCGTCGGCGCCGCCGCTGCCGGCGTACAAAAAACCGGTTAGAGGCGGCTGTGCTAAAATGCGCATCGGGGTTGTGGTGGTAGTTTGGGTGCTATGACACTTCACGCGGGCCTGAACCGCGTTGCCTTCACGCTACAATAATTACGGAATATAAAAATCTCTGGAGCCGGAAGCCGTCATTATCTATGTTTGATCTTTTTGTTTCTGAAAGAGAACCATTATTTTTTTTTTCTTTTCAGTTTATCCCATCTCATTTTTATAATTGTGTTTTATTATGTGCTTCAGCTTCACATAGATAAACCAATTTAGCTTATGGATTATATACTGTGACTACTCACCAGAATAAAAGCATTTGAGATTGTGCATGTATGTTTTTCATGCAACATTGTGTGCTCCAATACAGACAACTGTGTCTATAATTGTGTCAAGTGCGTTATCAAATAAGTTAGGATAACTTGGCAACTAAACGAAAATAGTACATTTGCCAACAAATAATCAATATTTTTATGCAACAAGAAGTAATCAATTTTGAATCATCTGATGTCAACTTTGTATGTACATACTACATATATATATATATGTCATTACTCATCATAATTGCTGCATATAGGAAAATGAGGTGTACGTACTATGTGATGAAGAAGAAAAAGATTACAACCATTTGCACCAGATATTATTATTGCTTTGAATTTTATAAAATCAATTTTGTGTAAAAATCATTTTAATCTCATTTTTTAAAATATTTAATATTTTGAAAAATAGTTTAGTTTTGCAACCAAAAAAGAATATGTAATGAATTGTTAGGTTAGGAAGTAGTAATATTGAGCATGCAAAGGGGGATTCCGGACTCGAGTTTCACATTTCAAGTAATGATTAATAATTAGGCATTGGACAATATGATTAACTGAGAAAAATGAAAAAAAAAATAAAAAAAAATATAAAGAGCTGAACTTAACTCTCCATTAAGAAATAGAGATTGAGAAACACGCGCTTATGATTCGGCAAAATCCATGAAATGAAAGTGCCATTTTCCATTGGTTTTGGATTATCATACCAATCCACATCACTCTTCTCTCTCTCTCTCTCTCAACATTTTCCATTACCAGTTTTCTTTTCACATAGTACAATACAGTAATTTTCAATTAATTAGCAATTAAGTAATATATGATTAATAATTAATAATTAATTTGAATCTGGAAATGCAGGGGATACTACCGATGCAGCAGTTCAAAGGGTTGTCCCGCAAGGAAGCAAGTTGAGCGAAGCCGTGTGGACCCCACAAAGCTCGTAATCACCTACGCTTATGAACACAACCACTCCCTCCCTCTTCGAAAATCAAATTCTTCCGCTGCTTCCGCCGCCATAAGCGACGGCACAGCCGTCTCGCCGACAGAGTCCGCCGCCAGGTTTCCGCCGGAGGAGGAGATGACGGTGTTCGCAACAGACTCCGACCTCGAACTCGCCGGCGACACGGCGGTTCTGCTTAGCCACTACCACCACTTCGGCTGGTTCGATGACGTAGCGTCCACCGGTGTCCTAGAGAGCCCGATCTGCGGCGAGGTGGATGACGTGGTGGTGCCGATGAGAGAAGAGGACGAGTCGCTCTTCGCCGATCTAGACGAGTTGCCGGAGTGCTCGGCAGTTTTCCGGCGGAGGAATATTCCGGCGACCAGCGCGATCCGGTGCGGCGGCATCACAGGATAACGCGGGTGGACCCTTTTTCTGTAGTCCCGCGTTGTTGCGTAGCGGTTATATTATATTAGCCGCCTGAAAATCGTGCGCTATTAAAAAAAGTTGGAAAAGCAAAGAAATAATTAATTAAATAAATTAATTTACAATTCATGGATTTCTTCTTCTTTTTCTTGCGTTGTACATTTGAATAAACTATTGATTACAGCAAGCTACCTTCTGCTTCTGCAGAATTGATCAGCCATTGTTTTTTCTTGTTTTGTATATTAGAATTTAGAATCCACCACCGCATCCACATGCACCTCATTATAGTGACAATCCACCATCATCATTTTTCCGAGATTCTCTCCAGAAGAATAAATAAGGATCTTATCCATAATACAGCTAAATTCTCACTCTAGAAAATGAGTTGAATAAATTTTTTAAGATTTAGTATATATTTTTAATTCATAAAAATATGACGTATTTTATTATTAGTTTTTATAGAAATTTCATTGTTAACGTTTAATGATTGCTAAAATTATGTAGTTTTAACCTTTGTTAAAGGGATAAATCACGTTATTAAATGTGGAAACTAAAATTTGATATGATATTTATAAAGAGGAAAAACAAACTATCATATTTCTAGGATTAAAAACATTTAAGTTATATTTAAATCGTAGGATAAAAAGTACAAATAAAAAATCTGTACAGTTTTAAGTTCAACTTTATAGGAAAATTCCTATTTATTATTTTATTGTCATCTACATAGGCCAAGCTACATTGGTATTCAGGGGCGTCCTCCCCCTTCTCACCTCATTTTTTAAGAATTCGTTATTTTATACGTAATAAAATTTGTGATCAGATGACGATTATATTAAAAAAATGATTTCCTTCTTATATGATCATGCATTTCGTGCAGGTAATGATAATTCCAGTATGTGAAATTAGAACTTTAAATTAAAATTGTCGTTAAGTTTTTTTGAAAAGGAAAATTGTTGTTAAGTAGACCTTATACGTGAAAAGTTTTATAATTACCATTTTTGCTATTCCGTAGAATGTTTGAAAGAATGCGAGTTAAACATTTATTCTGCATATTGCCTTTTTAAGGAATATGCTAATGCAGAGAATCCCAATCCATCTGCTAATGGTCATGGAAATCCCTAGCCTTCTTAGCCAACTCGTGTAGTCTGAATTCCTAGCATTTTCCTCCGTTGCAAGTAATGTTTTATACGCAACTCGTGAACCTATCCTTTCATGGTCCATACCCCATAATGAATACCAATACCAACCAAGGTTTGATGTCTCCATCGTATAAACAAAACAACATGAATATAACTTGTGACCAAGCTATTTGTATCGATCTTAACTTTTTTAACAATTTAATGAAAAATCAACTTATTTTTGCTTAACTTATTTCCACTATACTAAATTTAATTTAAAATGATAAGTGCTAGATGAATTCAAATTGACAAAAGGTTATCCTTATTTTTTTATTTTATTTTAAAAAAGTAGGTATTAACATCAAGTAATTCATAAGAAATTTTTAGTTCAGCTTTGATAACAAGTTGTTCAGATTAGTTGGTTAAGTTAAATTTTACAGAAACACACAAAGTTTGTAATGATTTAAATAAAAGCCTAAAGTTCAAGTAGTAGAAACAAATATTTTTCTCATTTCCGTAAAAACTTCAGAACACAACTAAAATTTTAGCCAATATACTTATTAACTTTAGAAACAAATAATAACTACCCTGATAACGACCATCCATATGGTCTTGGGCATTTCAACAAAACTAAAATTCAATTCTAAACAGACGTTCGAACTGTTAATAGCTGCACCATAATTAGAGCATAGCAAATATCGAAATCCTTCAAATAAAGCTTAACCTATATGAATTTTGATGTAGACCTATTTGTTTCAAACACGTCTTTGGAATGACCGTTTCACGGAAACATAATCCAGCGTATGGATGATGCTTGTAAATTGCAAACATTGTTCAAAACAATATGCAAGGCTAGCCTTATTCTACATGATATCACGATTCCAGTGTAGGCATTTACAAGATTAAACAGGCTATAAAAATCAACTACCATAGATGAAGCATCTAGTTTGAGCAGCACCCAATTTTCTTCAAAACGGAGGAATCGTCTTTCACGTTTATTGTCTGTCCTTTAGACGGGACAGCAGAAGAGCTGGCATTGTCGCCGGCCTCAACTGCTCTCTTGCTCACTATTCGGTATATCTGAGAAAGAACCTCAGTAAATGCATTTTCAACATTGGTTGCTTCTAATGCAGAAGTCTCCATGAAGTAGAGAGATTCCTTCTCTGCAAAAGATTTTCCATCTTCTGTTGGGACAGCAACAAGGTGTCGAAGATCCGACTTATTTCCAATAAGCATGACCACAATGTTGGGGTCTGTGTGATCTCTCAACTCTTTCAACCATCTTGCAGCATTCTCAAATGTAGCACGGCGAGTGACATCATAGACAAGCAAGGCACCGACAGCTCCTCGGTAGTAAGCACTAGTAATGGCACGGTACCTAATACAGAAACACACAATTCAAGTGAGTTGATGTAATAGCTGGCACAGCAATAGAAAAACTTATCCACGGGAAGATTAATGCTCCCTAGTACTACATTGCAACAGAAATTTAGGTCTAGTTCAGCTTCTCATAGACATCTCATCAGAAAATTCCATTGTGCTCTTAATGACCAGCTTTAGAGAAAAGAGAGGATGTCTTTCTAAAAAGGCAAAACTTGAGTGTAGTATCTTAAGTACTAGTAGTACTGTTTTTCGCAATAAAAAATGGTTATACTATATTAATCTGCTCATTAAAGGTTGGAATTAAAGCTCAGCATGGGTTATCCAGGAAAACTCCTTTAATTGAAGAATAAAACTTAAATTTTATCCATTTCAAAATTAGAACAACCTAACCTCCGCAGAACATAGTTTGCTTGGAAAAATGTTATCTTTAAAGAATATCGTTGAGTAGATTTGACAGAATATCATCAGATCCACATGTAACACTAACTGATTTTAGTCCATTCCATTATTTTAAGTGACAAATAACTTATTTTAGGGGAGCGGGAATTCATATTAATTAGGAAATAGGAACATCCTGTTTGAATAATGGGAGTAAATGCAACTAGATTCAACAGCTACATACTTGCCTCTATTCTCCATATACTACCTATTTAGGGGGAAGTAAATAGATCAATTAAGCAATCATTGAATACATAATTTTAAAAACCGACCAGGTGACTGACCCAGTCATGGTACTAGGTTACTGGGTTAGTGGTCGAACCGGCGGATCACTAATTGACCTGCATGACTCAGTCTATAATAAAAAAATATAAAAATTTTATACCTATCTTAAAATTTCTCTTATGGTACATTGAAATTCAAAAGTATTAAAAACACAAATAAAATATAAAAAACACAAGTTAGAAAATGACTATTATCTTTAACATTTAACTTCAAAGGCATCAATGAAAGTATATATCAATATTCATACTAAAATGAAACATAACCATATCACATCATTGTAGATAACAAAATATAAAAATCAATGCAAAGTTTCAAACCACAGTTTTAAAAAACGATTCGGGATCACAATTTTATCTACACAACTCAACCACAATTGCGGTCACTTCTAAATTAATTTAACTCTACAAAAAATGCAATAACGACCATAAAAAAATATTCAACAATGAATAAAAAGATCAATTTAATTCAAAATCACAAAAAAAAAAAATAAAACAAAATGAAAAAAAACTAAACTAAAACAAAAAAAAAATATAAGTGACATGGTCCGGGTCAACGGGTCACCGGTTCAACCACAAACCCGGCCGGATCAATCCGGGTCAAAAGCTTAACCGATCGAATTTCTGACTCAACCTGGTCCAACCAGCGGGTCACGGTTCAATCGGTCGGACCAACCGGGTCGGTCCGGATTTTAAAACTCTGATTGAATAAGCTCTTATCAAACGAGAAGTGACAGTGGACATTGTGCAACTTGTTACTTACAATGTTTAGATGTTAAAATCATTTTTAAGCAGAAAAACTTATATGAACTTAAAAATAGACTTGTGTACTCTAATTATCAACATCAGAGTATGCTTCTTAAAGAATTATGATGACCACAGCAGAGCAATTTTTATTTCAATAATTTTAAAATCAAACCAATCATTAAAGCTAAGAGGAGGATATACTTGCAAATTTTCACATAAGATATTGAATGGAGCATCCAAGCTTACAAGTTACAACATATGCGAAAGCTAAGATGGGAGCAAACCATTGTCTCATACATAGGCATTCATTTAACTCAAAAAATAGTTTTAGTTAAATGGTAAAAAGTTAAAAAAACAAAAACAAAAACAAAAAAAGAGTTTAACCATAAACCGGATAAGATAAGAAATGAGGATATTCGGCGAAAGGTATCAGTGGTACTGATATGTGAAAAGATGAAGCAGTATAGATTGAGGTGGTTTGGACACGTTATAAGACGGTCACTGAATGCTCCTATAAGAACAAGAGTGTGTTACCAAGAACTCGACACAAAGAGAGGTAGAGGTCCACCGAAACTTACCTGGGGAAAGATAGTTAAACAAGACATAATGGAATAGGATATAGATTGATGGACGGTATGTCTTAGGAATGAGTGGAGAAAAGCTATAAACTTGGAGGAGGGTTAAACCCATTAGTAGTTTTATATTCCAGTCGTTCCTTTGTTTTCATTCTCTTCCTCTTCATTTTCCCCCTCTTCTTTTCACCCCTCCTTTATTTTTGCTTATTTTTCCTCTTATTTCTACTTTTTTCTTCCCCTCTCTCGTTCTCTTTCTCTGTCTTATTTCCTATCTATGATTGGATTCAGCTATCACCGACCCCAATTAACTTGGGTTAAAGGTTCTGTTGATATTGATGTTGATGTGTTAAACATAAACTGGTGTTCACCACTTCACCTAGTTCGACTGGCTTGTCCATTTTTTCTGGTTATTTGCTTAACCGGTTTTGTGGGCTAAATCAACTAGAACACCTAACCAGTTAACCAACTCTTGGGCTGAACCATTTGGTCGGGTCTGTTTGTTTATAAGAAAAACTTGAAGCAGTGTTCTTTAAAAGAATATCGTTAAGTAGTTGTGCCAGAAACCATGTCAGAAACCCTTTTCCCTCCCCATCACCACCCCTTCATTTAACCAGTTCCCACCCTCATCATATGTGCACCACCAAGTCTGGAACCCTAGCCTCACCATCCTCACCTAAGACCCAGCTCTCTCTGGCAAGATTTCTGGCTGCACACATAATTTCTGACCAGTTTCTGTTGCAAACATCTTTTGTCAGCCACTTTCCAGCATGCTCATCACTGTTGTGGCCACTGGCCAGCCCATTACCATTTTGGCCTTGCTGTTTTAGAAATGTGTGTTTAATTATCAAATTCTGATGTTTGATCATTAATTATGAATGTCTTTAATCTTAGATTTTTATTTTATTTTTCAGCATGTGTATGTGCAGCATGATTCATGCGACGTGTATCTTAAAACTTCAAAATAGCAGTCATCCCACTATCCTGCAATATCATTTTGGGGTCAGTCACTCCACACTGCTACTTGGGATTAAGAACTAAAATATATAAATCTATACCCAGACACACTCTCTCAAGTATACACAAAAAATTAAAGTTTACAGATTCATATAGGGGTACCAGAGCAACAACCTTTAAACATTATATAATGTAGTGTAGCATTTTAAAGGGTCAATTGCAAAATAACCTGTTACCACAACCAATCTCATGTTCTTTTTATGGAATGAAGCATTATCAGATGCTCCAAACTTACAATAATTTCACAAATGACTTAATATTAAAAAAGGAAGAAAAAAAAACACAACTCCGAAGAACTTAATAATACTTCACAGTACCAAAGCAATAAGATCTTTAAAAAACAATCAGAACTTTCACAGCAAATTAGCAATAACATGAAATGACATTTCAAAGAAATAAATTCCCTAGCCAAGTATTTCCTCAAACCCTCAATTCGATCAATGTTAGAACGTGCTTTTGCATGATTTTTACACTAGTCAGTCACCAATGATTCACGAAGTCTATGCCTTTTGATCATACTCTAAAAAAAAACATACCTCTAGTTTAAACTCTATAAAAATTCGAAGTACAAATAATTACATATCCAGAAACGCCGTATCAGAGCAACAAAACTTCAATCCTTGAAAAAACACCATACGATGCAATGAATCAAGCAATTAAAAAAGTTAATCAACCAAACCCACGCTCTCGTTGTCAATCGAAGCAGTATCCAAAATCACAAAAAGTTCCCAATAATTGACAACAGTAAGAAAAGTTCCAATAACAATCAGAATCACAGATCGAAGTTTCTAGAGAGAGCAATTAGTAAAAAGAGAAGAACCTTTCCTGGCCAGCGGTGTCCCAAATCTGAGCCTTGATGACCTTAGCATCGATGTTCAAGCTCTTGGTGGCGAATTCAACACCTATGGTGGACTTGGACTCCAAATTGAACTCGTTCCTGGTGAACCGCGAAAGCAGGTTGGACTTCCCCACACCAGAATCGCCGATCAGAACCAGCTTGAAGAGGTAATCGTACTCGTCGTCGCCCTTGTAGCCTGCCATCGATGATCGATGATACCTAAACAAACGCCTAAAACTCCCTCTAAGTGACTCACTACTTTCCTATCTATAAACTGATCGCTGTTAATGCTATGTTACACAACAGAGAGAGAGAGAGAGAGAGAGAGAGAGAGGGAATTTCGGGTTCGTGAAATTGGAATTTTGAATTACTATTATTTTTGTAACGGAAAAAAAAAAAAGAAAAAGAAAAGGGATTGAAATTGAAACTTAGGTGAGCGTGGTTGTGGGAAATAAATAAAACCCTCTGAATTGTGGGGATAGTGTAGTGCGGCGTCGTTAATCAAATAAAGTAAGTAAGCAACTCTTCTTTTCCTTTCCTTTCTCGTTCTGTTCCCGCACCGGTTGGTTCCCTTTGTTTTACTTTTAAGCGCTCTTTCCTTCGCACCACCCACGCTCCAACCATAATACTATTAAATTTATTATTTAGCAGAGGAAATGGTGTTTTTTTTTTTTACATATTTTAAATAAAATAAAATAAAAAAATTAGAAATTATAAAAATAACTAACAGTAGAATAATAGGAAATTATTAGGAGAGAATAATAGAAGTTTAAAATCTGATAAGGATCAAATTGTCTTGAATTTATGAACTTAAAGGATTTTTTCTTTATTAGTAATATAGATTATTATTATTATTATTATAAAACATAGGTTGTACATGGATAATATGATATTATAAAATAATTTTACAATCCATAAAACAAATTATTTAGAATTTAATGCTCATATATTTATAATATAAAATAATTTTATATTATCATTAAATTATAAATTGTGATTGATATGATTTTTAAAATAATTATCTTAAAAATTAACAAATATATGTTGTAATTGAATCATAACTTATTATCTAAATTATTTATATGGTAAGTTTCTTGACTTTAATAATAATTATCTAAAAGATCATACCAAACAATAATTTTTAGTTGATTAATAATGTAAAATTAAATAATCTTGTTAGTTTTGTTCCATGAGTAGTTTTGGAAGAAAATATTAATTTAAAATAATTTAATACTTTTAACTAAATTTTATAATTTTGGTGGATAATTAAGGATCGGAATTGGAAGTGGTATTTATTTTTAAAGTGCAATTTTATTGAGGATTTATCGATGTTTTCAAATTTATAAAATGTATTTATGTTTATATATAGTATATTTTTGCGTAGATAATTGGCACAAATTGCTAGCTGTTTGTCAGTAATTTTGTGGTAATCTTGCATGAAATTGAGCTAACTGTCATACGTGTGTTTTTTACTGTTGCAACCACATACTTTTAATAAGTCATAAAAATGTCAAGACAAACCACTTTTATGGTTTTTAATTCTTTAAATGAAATACAGGTTGGTGATTGGATACATTAATTTTGTGAGTGTAGTTTTTCGTTTTTTGAAATTGATTTTGTCAGTGCAGTTACAACAACGCAGGAGGGTTTGTAATTGGGAGCATATGCATAAGTTTACAGTTTTATCTTTATTATTAAATTATTCGATATATGATAACATAGGGATTTTTTGTGGGGGGAAACAGCCATAGTCCTTAGGCCTTAGGGGATATGCATCGTATGAATTCAGTCATCACTGGCAAGCGTTTTATAATAATTCAATAATTTTATGACGTTGCATGTGTAATTTCATTATGTTGAGTCTTTGTTTTTAGTAATTTAATTGTAATAATTCATCACATGTTGGTGAATTTCATGGGTTGGCTCGCTTATAGAGGCGTACCCATGCAGTGCTAGAGTTCACTTATGATAACTAGTACCACTTCACATGGAATGAAATTGATTTTGGACATTTCTTCTGTTCTCTTACTTTAACAAAGATAAATTACTCTAAAGATTTGTTTTGAAGTTAAGAAGGGAAAGAAATGAAAGAGATTTAAGAAAAATGGAGGAGAAGGACATGTGGAGGAAAATGAGAAAAGTTTTTTCCTCCTTATTTTGGAGTTAAAAATATATTAAGAGAGGAAAATGAAGAGTTAATAACATAATTCACTACTACAAAAATAGCTTTTAACATCGCCACATTAACATCGGTTGTCCATAAAACCGATGTTGACGAAAACGCGGTGGCAATTTTGTAATTAAAAGGACATTGTTAACATCGGTTTTGTTAAAATCCTGGAAAACCGATGTTAACAAAGTAACTTAACATCGGTTTTCTTAAGAAACCGATGTTAACAAGAACAC
>PYAF01001286.1:1124428-1138759 GCA_007407185.1 Glycine tomentella
TTCTTTATGTAAGCCTTACATGTTTTATTATGTCATGCAGTTTTTCACTGATCAAAGACCATTGGAGGCCGACACGTTGAAGGCGATAAGGGTCGAATGGGCGAAATATTTCCTCAAAGTTAGAGAAGATGTATTAGTAGTAGACTAGGTGGTCTATGTTTTGGATTTTGCAAACAATTGTATATAGCTTAGCAAAATCTTGTATGTACATTTGAAAATAATTATACCAAATTATTATTGGAATATTATTATATACTGAATTGGCTGGATCTGGATTTTGTAATTTTCAGGTTGAAGAACTGTCAAAATCCAATAAACAGACAAAATATATAAAAAAAATTAAAAAACAACATCGGTTGTAGGTAAAACCGATGTTAACTTACAAATCAACATCGGTTTTGCTTACAGAACCGATGTTGTTGTGATATAACAACATCGGTTTTAAGAAGAAAACCGATGTTGTAATATTACAACAACATCGGTTCTGTAAGCAAAATCGATGTTGATATTCTTCATTAACATCGGTTTTCTTTAGAGAAACCGATGTTGTTTTACCTTGTTAACATCGGTTGGGACAGCCAAACCGATGTTGTTTTGTTCGTTAACATCGGTTTTCAAATGAAACCGATGTTGATTTTCTTCGTTAACATCAGTTTCACATGAGAACCGATGTTGCCTTCCGATGTAGCTACTTTTCAACGTTTTCAACTTTCATATGTCCACATCGGTTATTGATGGGAAACCGATGTTATTGACTATTGTTAACATCGGTTTTGAGAACCGATGTTAAGTTCAAGACTTTTAACATCGCCTGATTCAACATCGGGTCGGAACCGATGTTATATGTCAAAAATAACCGATGTTAAAAGCTGGTTTTCTAGTAGTGATTTTACAATTTTGTGGAAAGAAAATGAGAGTGCGAAGAGTGTCGAAGACACTGAGAGTTAGGAAGTGATAATTTTGAATTTGTAGTTGGGGGTAGTATAATAATTTTATTACTTTTCTTTCTAAAAACCTCCAAAATCAGGGGAACAACAATTTTAATGATTTGGAGAAATTCAGAAGAGTTTTAAAAATCTCATATTCTTTTTCTCAAAAATTAAAACTTCCAAACAAAAAAAATGTTATTATCCAAACCTTTCCCTTCTTTTTTCTTTTCCTTCCAAAATCCCTCACCAAAAAAAAAGCATAAAAGGTTCGTACCATTTAGTCATTTTCAAAAACGTTTTATAAGGATTTCTTGCCCAACCGTCACGCTCTGCATAGAGGGCCATTCGTTGAAGAGCGTCAACGAATTGTCATCTTACAATATTTGATCATTTTAAAGTTTGTCCATTTTTTTAAAATATATTTTTGTCTTTACATTTCAGTATTTTTTATTTTTTAGTCTTTACAAAATTATTTTTTATTTTAATTCTTATAAATGACATTTAATTTATTTTTAACCCTTAAAACATTTTAAATAGTGATTTGAACAATAAAAAATATTATCTAAAACATCAAAAGGATGAAAAACAAAAAAAATATCATTCGTAAGAATTAAAATAGTTTTTTTTACAAGGATTAAAAATAAAAAAATGTTAGATTACACAAACTAAAAAAAATATTATTTTTTTTCAATCAAAAGGCATTTTTGAACATCACGTTATATAGGAGCAAAATTTCTAACTGGGTTGACACCTCCACTTCTAATGATCTTCTACTGCACATGCCAAGAAATATTATTAATAGACAAAGGATAAACAAAATACTTGGTGGACCAAACCAAACCCAAAGAAAAAAAATAAATTTATTTGAATTTGTATGAAGGTAATATTTGTCTATACCGAAGAAGATCCTGTGATATGAAAGAAGTGGAACAAAAATTGAGAAATAGTCAATCGATCTCGCATTATTCGGTGTTGCTCAAGCAAAAGGGAACACAAGAATGCGTAGGGATGTTTCTTTGGGAAAACATCAAGCAATGAAAATGACATCTCTTTAACATGGTTACAATAATCTATCTCATCCCTGTATATTTTTAATTAGAGCAAATTATAGCAATAACTTTTAAGGTTTGTGTTAATTACACTCCTTTTTTTCATCCTAAAAAGACTCCCTAACTTTTCAATTCTCATTATAGTGGCACCCCTATCCCCTTAACAGCGTTAACTCTGTTTGTGTTTGTGGTCACGTGATAGGAACAAGCTTTTAAGGAATTTTATTATCCCAAAAACACCTCCATCCCAAAGCTTGTTAACAATATTATAACTTATAAGCATGAAACATTTATATAAAGATCAAAAAGTGTTGTTCTACACAAAATATTCAAGAACAATGAAAAACAACACTCAAGAACACATGAATTTTCAATATGAATAAACCAACATAATGTAACGATTTGGTTACAATTGCACGGTAAGATTGGAAAGTAAGAGAAGATAGATAGAGAAAAGTAGAAAGAGGGAGAGAGTCAGTTGAATAGATCTTATTGTTCCTTTTCTACTGCCACCAAGGCTATATCTAATACATCCTTCAATAATTCTTTTCTAGTATTCGGTAATTGATAGTAATTATAAAAGACTAGTAATTATAGGAATTAAAGCTCTTCCGCAGTCATTCAGTATATAACAAACTCCTTTAAGTGATCTGGCCTTTTTGTTACTCTCCCATTTTTGGTCTTTTTCACACTTGGACCATTATCCTCCATCTGGTCCATTATACATAATCTGTGACAAGTAGTATACAAAATCTGAATATGCCAGAAGCCTAACTACAAAGTAACAAATCTGATGGAGCATTATCCCAATTCATGTGCCCAAATTCAGCTAAATAAACAAGTGTGTAAAATCCTAAATAGAAACCTTCGACATTAAGACCTTAGATGATGAGTTGATGACAACATAGGATGCCTTATATATCTTCCCCTCTTCCAACACCACCACCGTGTCATCCTCCCCTTCAACCCACACCCACCGTCAACAACGCCCTCTCCGACATCGACTCCACACACACGATACCTGAAGCCACAATGATGTCGTCTTTTGCCTCAACACAACCTACATCCATTGCACCTCATCCTTCAACCACGCTGTCAACATCACAACCTTCTGCCACCACCCAACTCCCAAAACCTTGTTGGAGTTGGCGTCCTTGGCTTGAACATGGATTCATCGCTGGATTCATGAGAAGAAAAAGTCACAATAAGATAATTAACCTATTTTTAGGGGAAAAATGAATTTATTTATTCTTAATAAGTTAATATTATTTATAAACTATTACTAATTTTTCAATTTCTTTTATGAAAAACATTTTAAACAATTTTTCCTTTAAGGTACTAAGGAGAGTCGTCCTGTCAGCCAGAGTGGAATCCACAGTCTCATTGACCGAAGAACCCAAACAGTAAGCAAGGAGACTCGGTGGCGGTCGTCCAAACATAACTTCATAAGGACTAACATCAGTAGACGAATGGAAGGACGTGTTGTAGTGGTATTCAGCTAGGCTCAAAAACTTCGACCAGCTTGACGGATGAGCATGACAAAAAGCTCTGAGGTAATTTTCTAAACACCTATTGACTCTCTCGGTCTGACCGTCCGATTGAGGATGATAACTGGAACTGAAATGCAATTTTGTTCCTTGCAGTTTGAATAAAGTTTTCCAAAAATCACTGAGGAAAATAGGGGCACGATCGGATACAATGGATTCGGGAATGCCATGTAGTTTTCCCACAAAATCCCAAAAAATCTGAGCGACCTTCACTGCAGAATAATGAGAAGGCAAAGGAACGAAGTGCGCTGCTTTCGAAAAACGATCAACCACCACCAGAATAGCTAAGTAGCTTTGTGAAACAGGTAAATGTGTAATAAAATCCATGCTTAAATGGGCCCATAACGTGTCTGGTATCTGCAATGGTTGAAGCAAACCCAGGGGAGGGTGGTTGGGTGGTTTCAATTTCTGACAAATCTCACACTGTGAAATATACTGTTTAATATCCCGTCGAATTCCTTTCCATGTGAAATGACGAGTAATGCGATGCAGGGTCGCCTGAATTCCGGAATGACCTCCTTGAACTGAAGAATGGTACTCATGCAAGATGGACAGAATCAAAGAAGAGCCCCTGGGATAAAGATGCGAGATCGATGCAGAAGCAAACCATTACGGATTCTCCAGTCAGCTATAGCTATGGGATTGGTACGTATTTCGTTGAAAACTTCTGCAGTATAAGGATCATGTTTGTATTCAGATTGTAAAACTTGAGTACGATTGAACATTGGGCAAGTAATGGCCATGAACTGGGTTGGGGAGCCCTCAAAATTCCCTTGGGTCATACGAGAAAGACCATCAGCCACCGTATTAGTTTTCCTGCTTTTGTATGTGATGGTATAATTAAACCCCAACAGTTTGGACAAAAATTGTTGCTGCTCAGGAGTTTGAATAACTTGACTCATCAAGTTATGTAAGCTTTTGTGGTCAGTCCGAATGGTAAATGGAGAACCCAGAAGATACTGACGCCATTTACTGATGGCAAAAGTAATGGAAAACATTTCCCTAACATAAACCGATTGACGCTGCATAGCCGGAGAAAGCTTGCGACTATAAAATGCTAATGGTTTCTCATTCTGAAGCAGTACAGCACCCACACCCATCCCGGAAGCATCAGTCTCAACAACAAAAGGCTTAGAAAAATCCGGCAGAGCTAATATAGGAGCAGTGACCAGACGTTGTTTAAGCATATCAAAAGCTGTAGCAGCCTCTGGAGTCCACGTGAAAGTAGACTTGGCCAAAAGATCTGTGATAGGACTAGCAATAGAGGCATATTGTTTGATAAACTTACGGTAGAACCCCAAAATACCCAAGAAAACCCGTACTTGAGTGATATTGCAAGGAGTGGGCCAATCCACAATAGCTTGTAATTTATCCTTGTCAGGAGATACACCACTTCCAGTAATGATATGCCCCAAGTAAGGAATTTGCAAACGAGCAAACGAGCATTTTTCCATTTTGGCAAATAATGAATGCCTCCTTAATATATTAAAAACAACCATTGGGTGCTCTAGATGTTGTTCCGGAGAAGAACTATAAACCAAAATATCATCAAAAAATATGACAACAAAGCAACGAAGGAGGGGCAAGAAAATATCATTCATAGTCGCCTAAAACGTAGCTGGTGCGTTAGACAATCCAAAAGGCATCACCACAAATTCAAAATGCCCATGATGGGTATGAAAAGCAGTCTTGTAAATGTCAGGCGGATGCATCTTGATCTGATGGTAGCCAGATCGTAAATCCATCTTAGAAAAAATTATGGCTCCATGTAATTCATCTAACAATTCATCAATGGTGGGAATAGGAAACTTGTGCTGCACCGTAATGGCGTTTAATGCTCTATAGTCCACACAAAAATGCTAGGTACCATCTTTCTTTTTAACAAGCAAAATCGGAGAACTGAAAGAGGAATGGTTGTGTCGAATTACCCCTTAATCTAACATCTCTGTCACCAGCTTTTCAATTTCGTTCTTTTGGTGATGTGGGTAACGATATGGGTGCACTTGCACTGGTTTTGAATTAGACAATAAATGAATATGATGATTGTAAGCTCGGTCTGGCGGAAGAGAAGTTGGCGGTTGTAAAATATCAGAAAAGTCCTGTAGTAATCGATCCAAACCCGGAATTGGGTTAGTAATATGAGAACTATCATCAGATTCAATGTCCTGGGTAGATAAACACATTAAACAAGCAGAAATGAAGTCCTGCGCCTTAAGTTTGTGCAATTGTGAAGAGCTAATATGACCTGACAAATTAGTAGTATCCCCACAAAGTAAGACTGGAACATCATTATGAGTAAAGGACATGGTTAATGCAGCATAATCAGTCACAACAGGTCCCAAAGTAGATAACCATTGGATGCCCAACACAATATCGGCCCCCTTCAGATCAATAACATAAACATCAATGCTAAATAGATGCGATTGAAGGTCCACCATTACGGCCTGACATGAAGCGGAACATAATAAAGCATCACCATTACCCACCCAAACTTTAAAAGGTGTTATGGCATGCAACGTCAAACGTAGATGAGAAGTCATGCGAGAAGTGATGAAATTATAAGTGCTACCTCCATCCACCAGAATTTGAACTGACTGTCCATTAATTTTGCCTTGCATACGAAAAGAGTGGGAAGAGTGATGACCAAAAAGAGCATTGAAACTAATTTCATGAAAACCCTATGCAGATGGATTATCCAAATCCTGAGTCGGAACTTCAGAAACCTGATCCAGCTTGAAATCCGGTGGGTCATCATCAGTACCTTCCCAATATAACAAGGTCGCTCGGCCCTTACAACGATGTCCCCTGACAAAAATTTCATCACAATTGTAACACAAATTTTTATCACGCCGAGCTTGCATTTCAGCCGCAGTTAAACGTTTAATCAGTACAGTAAAGGGCAACTTAGGAATGTTGGAAGCAGGTACCGTAGCAAGCGGTGTAGCAACAATCGGTGGAGGAGTGGTAGAAGCTCGCAGTAACCAAGGCTTAGAAGCGCGAGTTTCGTTGAGTTGATCCTCATAAATTTTGGCAAATGCAAAAGCAGAAGTGACATCCGTTGGACGATGAACCAGCACCGCACGACGTATGTGTGGTTTTAAACCCGAAATAAACAAGCTCTTATACATGAGAGGAGTGAGATCAGGTATACACCGTGCTAGTAATTCAAAAGCTATCTGAAATTCAGTCATTGAACTAGTTTGCTGTAATTTGGCCAAAGATCCCAGTGGATCTTCAAATTCAGAAGGCCCAAAACGTTGGTGAATAGCCACCACAAAAGATTGCCAATCAGGTAACTGACCATGAGCATAAAGTGCCTCGAACCAACAAGAAGCAGGCATATCTAAATTGAAGGAAACCAAATCCAGACGATCTTGATTAGGAACTTGATAATAACGAAAATACCTATCCATGGCAAATAACCAAGGTCCCGGGTCCCCCGAACCGAATCTGGAAAAATCAATCTTCATGGAACGAATGGGATTCGCCGGTCGTGGTGGGGCTGCCCCCAAAACCCTGTTCTGGTGTTGAGTTTGTAAAGCAGTTAATTGAACCTGCATCGTCTGAAGTAAACCAATTATCTCATGAATCTGACGATTAGAATCATCCAAATGTTGAGTCTGCAATAATTCAAAGGTGTCCTGACGATGATCGAGAGTCCTCTCTAAAGCAGATAGTTGCTGCTCATGAGTGTGAACCTAGTTCACAAGGTCGCGGAGCCTGTATTCTCGGCCATAACTCAATGAAAGCACCAAATGTAACGATTTGGTTACAGTTGCACGGTAAGATTGGAGAGTAAGAGAAGATAGAGAGAGAAAAGTAGAAAGAGGGAGAGAGTTAGTTGAATAGATTCTTATTATTCCTTTTCTGCTGCCACC
This sequence comes from Glycine tomentella, assembly GCA_007407185.1. Classification (NCBI taxonomy): domain Eukaryota; kingdom Viridiplantae; phylum Streptophyta; class Magnoliopsida; order Fabales; family Fabaceae; genus Glycine; species Glycine tomentella. The sequence goes on from PYAF01001286.1 coordinate 1,131,832, forward strand.
AAGGCTATATCTAATACATCCTTCAATAATTCTTTTCTAGTATTCGGTAATTGATAGTAATTATAAAAGACTAGTAATTATAGGAATTAAAGCTCTTCCGTAGTCATTCAGTACATAACAAACTCCTTTAAGTGATCTGGCCTTTTTGTTACTCTCCCACTTTTGGTCTTTTTCACACTTGGGCCATTATCCTCCATCTGGTCCATTACACATAATCTGTGACAAGTAGTAGTATACAAAATCTGAATATGCCAGAAGCCTAACTACAAAGTAACAAATCTGATGGAGCATTATCCCAATTCATGTGCCCAAATTCAGCCAAATAAACAAGTGCGTAAAATCCTAAACAGAAACCTTCGACATCAAGACCTTAGATGATGAGTTGATGACAGCATAGGATGCCTTATATATCTTCCCCTCTTCCAACACCACCACCGTGTCATCCTCCCCTTCAACCCACACCCACCGTCAACAACGCCCTCTCCGACATCGACTCCACACACACGATACCTGAAGCCACAATGATGTCGTCTTCTGCCTCAACACAACCTACATCAATTGCACCTCATCCTTCAACCACGCTGTCAACATCACAACCTTCTGCCATCACCCAACTCCCAAAACCTTGTTGGAGTTGGCATCCTTGGCTTGAACATGGATTCATCGCTGGATTTATGAGAAGAAAAAGGCACAATAAGATAATTAACCTATTTTTAGGGGAAAAAATGAATTTATTTATTCTTAATAAATTAATATTATTTATAAACTATTATTAATTTTTCAATTTCTTTTATGAAAAACATTACTAGTAATTAAAAAAATTGAAAGCTATAAAATGGAGGACTTTCCTCTTTTCGTTTTAACTTTTAATTCATGCTTATATAAGCTAAACTGAGTTATTGATGAACACAAAATGAGCTAAACATGAGCTGAATAAAATAATAAAAAACATATGCTGAATAAAATTAATTATATCAAACTTCATCTTAATTAAATCAAAATAATTATTATCAAGTTGAGTCAAATTGAGTTAGGTTTGACTCATTTCTAGTATTAAGCCATGTAACTTTGCTAAATAAATTCATCTTTGATTAATGAGCTAATGTATCATCAATAATTTAATTATTACTGATATTTAATTTGAATTGATATTCTAACTTGTTTTTTTATTTCTTGTAAGCAATGAAGCATGCCCCCCGAGCAATATTTTTCGTGTGAACTTTAGTTTTTCAAGTAGTGTAAAACTCATGGATAAAAGTAACAAAGCCCAACATGTTGAGCCCTAAAAGTGTGTGTTTTAAGTTAAGGATGTGTTCCAGTTTCACACTCCAGTTGTTTGTTTGTATGCCTATTTTTTTTTTCTTTTCATTTTGGATATAATCCTATAATGTTATCTGCAACATTACACATATATCATGTTTCTTTTTTCTTTTGAAGACTTAAAAAACATGTTTGAATTGAGAAATCATTTTAAGATAAATTATATTTTAGGTTCTTAATAAATGATTGAATTTTATTTTAAGTCTTTGATAAATAAAAATTGTGTTGAATTCATGATATATTAAATTTTTTATTTTAATTAAGTCTAGGACGTTAATTAAATGATGACGTACAAGTTAAATTTTGAAAGTTTTAGAATATAATTTTTGACGGTTTTAAAATTGTCATTATTTATTATAAATTTAAATTACAATTATTCGTAGTTTTAAAATCATTAGAATCAATTAAAGAAATAATAATAAGAAAAAACAGAACTGATTGTGCAACTTCAGCTTACATCCTCTCCTAGACATTTGCATAAGCAACTTTCAGGCACCATCCAATCCATACATTATTCACTAATAAGAACACAACAGAACTTGATCAAACTTGATCGTTAAGCCTAGTTAAGTATTACAGACAAGCACATTAACTGACAGTTTTAAAACTGCCAGAAGTCACATTCTAAAAATTTTAATGACCACAGGTCATTATTTAACTGATATAGAAATTTAAAACAAATTTTTTATATGTCACAAATCTAGCCTAATTTTTTTTATTAAGAACTCAAAATAAAATTCAATTATTTATCTATCAAGTAAGCGATTTTTAGTTTTAATTTTTTTAATCTCTACTATCAAATAACAACGTTAAATAATAATGGAAAAGTAATGTTAGTAATTCAATTCATTGTAGTCACGAGTAAATTTTTGGATAAATTATATTTTTAAATGATGATATCAAAGTAATTGATAAAATATTTAAAAAAAATACTAAAAATCTAATTAGATTGTCCTATCTCTCCTTAATGAATGACAATTCAATTGGTAGTGAATGTTGTTACATCATTTGTTACTTAACGATAATAACTAAAGGAAAAAAAATTAATTTTTAAAGAATTAAAATAAAAAAATTAAAGGACTAAAATAAAAATACCATATTTTATAAAAATCAAAAGGTTATTTAAACCAATTTTTATGATATTATCGTAGTAGATTAGTTATAAGAATAAAGAATTTTACCAAGTTTATGTTTTTATTTATCTTATACATCAGTTTTCATTTATTTTCATTTTAACTTAAAATAACATTCCTTGTGGAAAAAAAACATGCATGTAGTGCCAAATCATTTGTCAAAGATATTTTCAATGGTTAAGAAAATAAAAGTTAACATAAATCATTATTCGATTTTAACACCCACTAACTTAGACTACAACCTCTAAAAAAAAACTTCGATTACAGGCTTACAATATTTTGACTTTAGGTGCTTGCGGATTGATATTGATGAATATTGAAGAGAAAAATCCGTCAAGCTAATTATGTTATTTTTCTTAAATTTATCATCTAATTTATTTGGTTTAAAAGTTAAATCTAATCCAGTTCAATACATTTAATATAATTTGGATCGGAATAAATTTTTGTTTTAGTTTTCTTTGATTAAAAAATTAAATAAATGATCAAATATATAAATAAACTAAAAAGATAATTTCAAATATCAAAGAACTCATTTATAGGTCATTATATATAGCTTCTGTTTTTTTCCGACAACCATGGGTTAAAACACCCCGACAAAAACTTTATTATAAACCACTGGGAAAAGAAAAACTGGCTATATAAGCCAGAACAAAGGATTAAAAAAAGGAAAACAAAATATAAAAAATTCTGGCCTCCCTATTAACAGAAGAAGCAAACTTAGGAAAAGTGTTTGCTACTTAATTAGCTTCTCTATAGACGAGGACCCAAGAGAATACGAGACATGCGATCTGGAACATCCATGCTGAAGAAGATGGATCACAGTCTTTGACTCAGATTCAACAATAATCTCATTGAAACCTCTAGTCCAGGATGTTCTAGTGCCCATTAGAATGCCCCAAAGCTAATGATAATGTTCTCTACTGAATTATTATAATGCCCATTACAGGTGCAACCCACCAAATGTTCTCTGGCGTGGACCTACGATCCTTTCCCATATTAACTAATAATAATGATATAACTCTTCAAAAAAAAATTTACACATAATTATTATAAACACAAAGTTAAAGATAAGGATAGAGATAGATAGAGATAAAAAAAAATATATATATATACATGGTACGTTTTATAAACATATTACACAAATCTCTACTGAATTACGAGATTTATTAGACTCACCTCCTTTACATTAAAATACATTATTTTTGACACCCTCTAAACTATCACTTGAATAAAGAATTTATTTTTTATTGGAGGTCCATTTCAAAATTTCAATAATGTCATCCATCTTAACAACCACTTGAATAAAAAAACTTTAAAAAGAGAAAATTATACCAACTTCCACTATACCTACGTGTGCATGTGCTTCAGCATTTGTTTTTTTCTCTTTTCACTCTCCTCCCTCCACAAGTTGCTTTTCTTTTCTTTTTTCTCCCTCCTTTCTCCTCTCTACATGTGGCTTCTTCTTTCTTCTTATCTCTTCTCTTCTTCCTCAGCCGCAGTTCACTCCCTTCCCCTCCCCCTCCTACGCTGTCCACCCCCTTTCCTTCCGCCACGACCCACCTTCTCCCTTCCAGAACTCCGCCGTAACCCCCCCATCGGTAAATCTATTTTTGTTGTATTTTTTGGCTTGTTTGTTTTTCGTTATTCTTCTTCATCTCTTTTTATTGGTGTGATTCCTATCTCTTTCTATTGGTGTGATTCCTCATGCATTTTGCTGTTAGGAAAAGAGTAAAAATAAATTGTTAAAATTTAATATATTTACTATACATGATGATAGGTTATGATTGAATGGGTGCATAACCTATGGTCTCAATTATTTATATGATAAGTTTATTTACTTTAATAATAATTATCTAAAAGATCATACCAAACAATAATTTTTAGTTGATTAATAATATAAAAATAAATAATCTTGTTAGTTTTGTTTCATGAGTAGTTTTGGAAGAAAATAATAATTTAAAATAATTTTAATACTTTTAACTAAATTTTATAATTTTGGTGGATAATTAAGGATCGGAATTGGAAGTGGTATTTATTTTTAAAGTGCAATTTTATTGAGGATTTATGGATGTTTTCAAATTTATAAAATGTATTTATGTTTATATATAGTATATTTTTTGCGTAGATAATTGGCACAACTTGGTGGCTGTTTGTCAGTAATTTTGTGGTAATCTTGCATGAAATTGAGCTAACAGTCATACATGTGTTTTTACTTGCAACCACATACTTTTAATAAGTCATAAAAATGTCCAGACAAACCACTTTTATGGTTTTTCTTTAAATGAAATACAGGTTGGTGATTGGATACGTTAATTTTGTCAGTGTAGTTTTTCGTTTTTTGAAATTGATTTTGTCAGTGTAGTTACAACAACGGAGGGTTTGTAATTAGGAGTATATGCATAAGTTTAAAGTTTTTTCTTTATTATTAAATTATTCGATATATGATAATATAGGGATTTTTTGTGTGGGAAAGCAGCCATAGTCCTTAGGCCTTAGCCCTTAGGGGATATGCATCGTATGAATTCAGTCATCACTGGCAATCGTTTTATAATAATTCAATAATTTTATGACGTTGCATGTATAAATAATTTTATGACGTTGCTCAAGATCTATCATTAGAGTTATTCTTACTATACTGCAGACTGCAGAAACCGAGTTAGCCATGGAGGCACCTCCTAAGCCTATGCACATAGCAATGTATCCATGGTTTGCCATGGGACACTTTACCCCATATCTTCACCTCTCCAACAAGTTAGCAAAGAGAGGCCACAAAATCTCCTTCTTCATCCCCAAAAGAACACAAACTAAACTACAACATCTCAACCATCACCCCCACCTCATCACCTTTGTCCCCATCACAGTTCCTCACGTTGATGGCCTTCCTACTGATGCAGAAAGCACTTCAGACGTTCCCTTCTCTTTGTTCCCACTTCTTGCCACCTCCATGGACCGCACCGAGAAGGACATCGAGCTTCTCCTAAGGGACCTAAAGCCTCAAATTGTTTTCTTCGATTTCTCGTTTTGGCTTCCCAACCTGACTCGGAGACTAGGAATCAAGAGTGTCCAATACTTCATAACTAATGCAGTTTCAGCGGCTTACTTCGGTTCCCCAGAAAGATTTAAAAATGTAAGAGACTTAAGTGAAATTGATTACACGAAACCCCCTCCGGGGTTCCCTGATTCTTCGATCACGCTTTACGAACACGAAGCTCAATTCGTCATTCGCCTAGGGAAATTTGAGTTTGGTAGTGGTGTTTTGTTGTACGACCGTTTCGACATTGGTACTAGGTTGTCGGATGCAATTGGGTTCAAAGGTTGCAGAGAAATAGAAGGACCTTACGTAGATTATCTTGGCACACAGTATGGGAAGCCTGTTTTACTTTCAGGGCCTATTTTGCCTGAGCCACCAAACTCAACTTTAGAAGAAAAATGGGTTGCATTGCTTGAGGGATTCAACCCTGGTTCTGTTATTTTCTGTGCATATGGGAGTGAAACCACTTTACAGCAAAATCAATTTCTAGAGTTGTTGCTTGGTCTTGAACAAACAGGTTTTCCCTTTCTTGCAGCACTTAAGCCCCCTAATGGATTTCAGTCTATTGAAGAAGCACTTCCAGAAGGGTTCAGAGAGAGGGTTAAAGGAAGAGGGGTTGTGTATGAAGGTTGGGTGCAGCAACAATTGATTTTAGGTCACCCTTCTGTTGGGTGCTTCATAACACACTGCGGGGCTGGTTCTATAACAGAGGCACTCGTGAGTGAGTGTCAGTTGGTGTTTTTACCTCGCCTAGGTTCTGATTATGTCATCACTGCACGAATGATGAGTAGGAATCTGAAGGTTGGGGTGGAAGTGGAGAAAGGTGAAGAAGATGGGTTGTTCACAAAACAAAGTGTATGTAAAGCTGTGAAAATTGTGATGGATGATGAGAATGAGCTTGGGAAAAAGGTGAGAGAAAATCACAGAAAAGTGAGGAACATATTGCTAAGCAACAATCTAGAGTCGTTCCATGTTGATAGTTTCTGTGATAAGCTTCGAGCTTTACTCTAACATAATTCTGAGTTTCAATGGCTGCGAATCTAATAAAGTTGTTTAATTATCAAATGTATGTACCTATTTAGTGAATGTAAACCTAGATTCAAATTAAATACACGTACTTCACGCTCTCTTCTCTTTCTCGAACTTTATAGCCATTTAATTTCTCCATTATTGTAAATAGCAAAGCAGGTATGATCCATGAGAAATTCTTAGGTGCACTAGAGCAAGATCTGAGATGGAGTGCGGAGAAGAGTACAGAGAAGTCTAATGAAGCAAGTACTTCTCAAGGATGTGTTGCTAGTACCTCTGGTGAAGGAGAAATTTTATTCAGCGAAGTAGCAATTAGTTCTAAAGGCGAAAAGGAGCTCACTGATGTTTGGATAGTGGATTCAGGAGCAACGTGGCACATGACTCCACGACGAGACTGGTTTTGCACCTACAAGCC